>VXBU01015250.1:575697-609977 GCA_013400315.1 Bombycilla garrulus
GGAGCTCCCAGAGAGCACAGGCCCTGCATTCCTGCATTCCTGCACGGCTGGGCTGCAAGGTTCTGCTGCTCCCAAAGCCCCGGGTGTGCACGCTGACATCAGGATGCAGAGCACAGCCCACATTCCTGGGACAGCTCCTGCACTGCATCAGAGCAGCGCTGAGCCAAGGATGAGCTCCCAGCCGTGACAGGCACAACACCAGGGACACACCACGAGAGAAACAAACACATCCCAACCCACAACACCAGGGACACACCAGGACTGAACAAACACATCCCAAACCCACAACACCAGGGACACAGCATGGAGCAGACACAGGGGAATGACCAGGAGAGGAGCAAGGAGGAAGTACAAACGATAAACCAGGAGGAGAGCAAGCAGCAAACACAAGCAGCAAACATCTCCATGACAGCAGTGTCTGTGTGGCTGAGGGAAGGGTACACACAATTCCCCTCCAGGCTGAGCTTACCACTGTTCCTGTCCCTGAGGTGGTCAACTTCCCGCACAGTATTAATTGAGAGATTGTTTATGACACTGCCAGGAGTGACGTAAGGGTCAGTTTCGGGGTCGATGTTTGGATAACCTTTCCATGGCTCACCAGGGCGAAACTCTAGGAATACAGATGCAGGAAAGAAGCTTATTTTCACTACATATTTAAAAAGGAAACAGCTGTCTAAACAATACATCTCCTAATGACTGAAAATCCCAAACCATTTTAAGCATTTAATTAACTTGATTTAGCCTTCACTTTATTCATTTCATTTCTGCTTTCTCTGGCAGATACACTTCTCTCTGTACAATACAACTCCCATTTTTCCATTTCCATCTGCTAAGAACACCCTGGGTGCCCTCCTGCAGGCTGGTCCTGCCCCCTCCAGAGGCAGGAATGCAGGAGAAGGCCATGGAGGGGAGGGAGGGGCGGTACCTGGGGGCCAGTTAACACTGCTAGAGCCATTAGGCGATTTGGCACGGGGCCAGCCGTCCCCAATGGAGCCGGGAGGACTGGCTGGAGAATTACTGCTGTTCATAAAGTCGTAAGGAACAAACGGAGAATCTTCCAGCCTAAAACCACTTGAAATAGCACCTGATTAGAGAAAAAAAAGACAAAAAAACAAAAACCAAACTCAAAAAACAGTAGTCAAATATTTTTCACAGCCGACTTTTATATTCCTATATAAATATGTATCTATAAAATCATGCCCTTGTAAATCATTCCTGAAATGTATAGCAGCACACTGTCCTCTTGTGATGACAAGTTATACTGGAGATCCTACAGGAGTGTATAACTCAAAATGAAATATGTCTGAGTAATTCAGGAGAAAACGATAAGAATAATCTCCTATGAAATCCCCTCACTAAAATAGTACAGATATCGAAGTAACATGTATTCAACCAAAGTAAAGTATTAATTCCAGAGCGTAAGAGCATTCTGTGGGACCCCATTTGACTAACAGGGTTCTGTGGTGGGAAAGCTCCTGAAAGAAATAGCGACAACATGTGAAGGATCTTTAGCTACTGCAAAACTCTGTAGATTCTATTCCTATTCTTGGGAGGCAAAAAAAATTAATAAAAAAATCCCTGGAGACAGCAAGGAATGGTTTAAAAGCTATCAGACAGCAAAGCCACCTCTGCTGCAGTTCTGAGGGAACCAGGGATTCCATGGGACACAAAAATTCCCAGCTCTGGTCAGAAAACATCAACTACACGCAAAACAACACCACCACTGCCTGTGGCAACAGTGGCACGGGCTCAGCAGGGCAGCTGCAGGGAATGGCCGTGGCACCACAGGAGCTCAGAGCAAAAAGCAGCTGATGCACCTAAAAATACCCCGACAATCTGAGCCTGAACAGTAACAGGAGACTGGGGACATTTGTAACTATCTTTAGACACAGATCCTTGGGCTGTAGACTCGAAATTTAACTGGATGAGAGTTCAAGCAACTGAAACAGTTGAAATGTCATATGAATCTTGATCACTGGAATGAAACACGAAGCAAGCAAGTTCACCTCCTCTAAAACTAAGGACAGCAATGGTAACAAGCCTAGCCCTTCCAAGCTCTCCCCAATTTTAGAATGCAAACACAGACATTCATAACCAAAACTTGTCAGTAAAAAAGTCATTCATGCCCAGAATGTGGTAAATCCCCCAAAATCACCTTAGGACAGAAGGGCGGTGGGAGAGAAAACCTGAAAACCAAGCTTTTTGCTTAAAAATATATGAAGCATTCCACTGGAGATTAAGGTAAACTAGTAGCAGCAGTCCCACTTAAAGAAAAGTCTGGTTAAAAAATGAATTCTGTAGAATGTTTCTACTAATCTCATCACAAGATCATTCTGTGAGCACAGTCAGCAAAGCTGTGGCTGCTGTGGGAGACAAGCAGCAAGTTGGCACAGACAGCACAACACAAACTGTGACACAGGAGTTACAACCACAGCCCAAACACTGCAAACCTGCTCTGACCCCCAGAGCCTCCAGGCTGAGGGGCCACAGGTGCTGCTCAAGCCGAACATACCATGTTTGCTGGAGTTTTGATCTAAGGATGTGTTCATAGAAATGCTGTCGACTGTAGTCCATTTCCTCAGCCGAGATTGTGGCTCTTTAATACTGCTCATATCCAGGTTTACATTCAAGTTTGAGTTCATTCCTGAAAGCACACACAGCTTATGAGATACAGACTAAACTTCTCCCTCTGCTCATCACCACTGCTGTCCCAGAAAGCACTGAAGAGCACATCACCATGGTTATGTCATGCTTCCAAGTCTCTGGTTCTGAGGAACGTTCTAGCACTTAAACCAGGGAACTCTCTGCACACAGAAGCTAAGCTGAGCAATGCAAAGCACTCCCGAGCTCTCAGCTCATGTCCTCATGCAAAAATGTCAGTGGAAGAAGACATTAGGAAGTTAAGAAAAACTAGAATGTAAATACCTAAAATACGGGGCAAACAGAACTAGTCTTGACCTGCTGTAGCTGTGGTATGTGCTTCCAGACTTTTCTCTGCCAGAGAATCAAGACAATGCCAACCCAAATCAACTCAAATACCTGGGAGAACCAGCTCTTCTGGGCTTGGACAACGTGACCACATTTTTGACCTTGGCATGCCCGCTCCCTTCCCACGTCTGTAAGAATCCTGAACTCACAACTCTCCTGGGTACTTTCCCAGCCCTTCAGATCTATTTACTTATTTTCTGAAAACAAACCACTACAAAGGTTTTGCTCAAGGCCAGAGACATAGAGGGAACTTCTCAGATGTCTCCTAGAAACACCTTCCTTCAGCACTGAAAACAAGGGCTTCCTCTTGCTCCTAAGTGGACATTCACAACCATAAAGAAACTGCTTTATTTTTTGAGGGGATTTTGTTTGTTTTTCTTTAAGGCATGAGCAAGAGTTCCTGTGTATGCTGTGGCACACTCCTGAGGGCTCTCAAAGCAACCTTACACATACTGCAGGCTCCTGAGACCTGGCCATGACTCATGTGAGAGAGAGAGCTCTGGAGCAGCACACAACAGCTCCAGCTCGAGGAATGAAACACAAAGGAGCCTGAACTGGGCAGGATGCAGCCCCTCAGCACAGAGTCTGGCAGGAGAGTGAAATACGCCTTTCCTCAGAACTAACACAGTGTCTGCAACAGCTAAAAAACTTCCTTTGTATGCCTTGCCCTTTGAATGGAAGCAGGACCGGACGCTGATGCCAACCACCAGCAGCAGCTCTGAAGCAGCAGCCAGGACTTGAGGCTGGCCACAAGCCACCCCCAGGGCGGCACTGGCCACGCGCTGCCCGCAAGCACAGGGACCTCAGCTGCATGTCCAGGAAACAAAGTTCTCTGCAGAGGCCAATGAGAATGCAAAGGCAATCAGCCCAACAGAAACGACCCAAGTAGAATAAAAGAGAAGAAAAGCAAAAATGAAGGGGAGGAAAGAAACGGGGGCAAGGAACAGAGGTAAATGGTTGTAGTAAGACAGCATTAAAAAGGGACCTAAAGTAAGAAGAAAATATACAAGCCTGGAATTTCTGAAGTAGAAATTGGACAGAAGCCTGAAAATGTAGGGAGAAAGAAATAGGAGATGTTTGTATTTATAAATGTTCAGACAATTTGCCTAATGAGACAACACATCAATGGATTCTTTGCATGGATTCTACTTCTTAAAGTCCTTTAGCTCCAGGAATCAGGACCTTGTATCACCCTGGGGATCCAGGGGACAAAAGGAGCACCATAAGGGTACTGTCATTCCTCAGGACTGTATTCTGCACTGAGACAGGGACACTCACTGGGAACGAGTGTACTTGGGGAAAAGTTGTTTGGTGAACAAGGGTAACCCCACACAGAATGACCACTTCCACTAAAATGGAACATACTGACAGGGTGACAGTCACTTTCCAGGTGAAGGCAAGGGGAAAAGTGGGGCTGTATGTCCCTCAAACACTGCTGACTGCAGGCACCCACCTATAGGGAAGCTGCTGAATGCATTGATTGGTGACGGCCCTTTCTGCAGCTCAGGAGGAGCGTGGGGTACGACATTCTCAAGGAAGGATTTCATGGAGGGCTGATGGAGTGACTGCTGCTGGGAGGGTGGAGTTTGCTGCTTCATTAACAGGTTTGGATCAAGCTGACGGGACTGTTGCATCATCTGTTGCTGCATACTAAGAGATCGACCCTTAAAAAAACAGAGCAGTTACAACATCAATGAGCAAAAGCTTTTCCATGTTTTGAGAAAGAGAATGAAATGCACCCTTGTACCCTGTGCATCCTGCACGGCCAAACCCCAGCACCCAGCCCCTCCTTTAAAGCCTGTCAGGCCCTGTGCACCCCTGCACACTTCAGCACGGGTCACAGCAAGAAATGCAGCTCAGGGTGAAAAGCAGCTGCCAGGAGAGTCTGAGAAGTGAAAATGGCGATGTTTGTTTACCTGCTGCTCCTGCTGCTGCCGACCCCCAGAAGGCATGCTCCTCTGAGGCTGTGCCTTCTGCTGCTGAGCCAACAGCCGCTGTGACACAGGGGACAGGCTTTAGGAACAGGACAGAGACACCAGGCTCTGCTCACTCACACACACAGCCAGCAACCAGCTTACCTGTAACTGGGAGATCTGAGAAAGCTGGTTTAACTGGGACAGTTGATTCAACATGGCTACCTGTTGTGGGCCAAAAAGTGGGCTCAGGCCACCGCTGTTTGGTGCATACTTCAGTAATGATACTGGAACCTGCAACACACACCAGGGCCAAGGCTGACTGCAGCAGGTTTACTTAGCCCAGAATGTCTAGAATAACCTCTGGTCCACATATGCCTGGCTTCATCGAGCCAAATATGTTCCCAAATATTTACAGAATAAATATCAGCAACACCAACAAACAAGGAACAATTTTCTGAAGCAGCATTTAGATAGTTCATACACAGAGTGTTTTCTGTATCACTTACCTGAGGGGATAGTAATGGAGGAGGCACTTGAGCACGTGGATTAGGCTGAGATGAATTAAGAGGTTGTGCTGGAGGCTGCTGCATGCTCCTGGGCTGTGCTGCTATATTCCCAACACCAAACACACTGGGATTGCCATTCTGGGGAAAGGATGGGCAGTCGGTGACAGCAAACCTCTCCCGCTGCTTCTCCCACCCCCCACATTTCAATTACAAGTTAAACACTTATCAATCACACAAGCAGCTACAACGTTATATCAAAAGGCATTAAATGCTGTCAATTAACACCCAAGGATATGCACACAGTCTTACCTGTCTAACAGAATTCAAGCTTTGCATACCCAGCCCTGCTAGGGAGCCCAGGGCTTGGTTAGGTAGTGCATTATTTGAAGGGGGAAGCTTCATGTTTTGATTGGACATAAACTGCATGTTTTGGGACTCGTCTGCTACAATGCCATCCTGATGGGACAGACAAACCGGGCGCAACAACCAGCCAGCAAGCAAGCAGAAGGGAGAAACCATTGCAGGAGCAGAAGGGAAGAGTCACAGGACAGTCCAGCACCAGCAGGAGATAGGCAGAAAACAAAAGAGATCAGGTTAGTCATTGGCACCGGGAGGGCTACAGAAAGTGCTTAGTACCATGTATCAGTGAGTTAAAAAGAACAGCTCTGTGTCATGGATTGACAGCCAGCCCTCAGTCCCCCCTGCAGCACCTGCAGCAGGCTCAGGAGCACAGAGTGCCACCCAGAATGCAGAGTGGAAGCAGCAGGGTCCCCAGTGTCCCCATGGGGCAGCAGCTGACCTTATCGAAGTAAGGACTGCGATCCATGGAAGACTCTTTGGGAATTTGGGGACGAGAGCCAGGGCCTTTTCCAACCACACGATTGTAATCTCCCACGCCCAGGCCGTGCTTGTCCATCTCCATCCGCTTGTCCTGCAGTAACCCTGCACACAGAGAGCTGCCTGAGCACCCTGACAGCCCTCAGCCACACCAAGCCCTGCCAGCCTGCGAGAGCTGGGCTGGCACTGCCAGCGAGAGCTGGGCTGGCACTGCCTGCGAGAGCTGGGCTGGCACTGCCCTCTCGTTCCATGGGCAGCACACCCCCAAAACAAACACCACCTCAGCTTTGGACCCTGGGCTTCACTGAAAGGGGAAAGGAAACCTCATGAACCCATGTCCACAGGCAACTGAGACCTGGAATCAGCACCAACACATTTTGCAAGGATTCACACAAATATTACTCTCAGCTTTCTCTTAAAACCAAGAATGTATAATTGTTTAAACTTGCAATAATTTAAATAACAGGCTTGCCATTAATACTGAAATCTAAAACTCAAAGAACAATTGATTTACCCAAAAGACTATGATCCCCAAAGTGAAAATACCCAATTTTGAAGTGGAATAAGGAGAGAGTAACTACACTAAAAACTACAATGCTGCAATTAGTTTTAGTTAAACATTCTATCATCATAGTATACTGTTATTAATGTATGAAGTATTATAATATCTTTTATTTGCTAAAGAAATCCTAACAGAGAATGGAATCAAATAAACTACAACTGCTCCCAAGTAATTTTACACTCAGGCTTAAACATTTCTAAAATAATCGTTTAGTATTAATTTAGTTCTTAGAACTGAACACATGTTTCCAAGAATGAACCCAATGAGCCAGTCTGGGATTTGGTAAGTTTCTGTTTATACTCACTGGAGGTGCCCAGAGGGCAATCAAGATATTTATATTACAAGAAACAAACCCACCACACCCAAAAAACATTCTCTTGTGTCAGTTTAACATGTATAAATACGAATAAGCTTCGTTTGACACATGGCCAATATTCCTATAGCAACCAGGTGATTCTGTGTGCAGCATTACTCACACACACAAATACTTTCCTCTACAAGGACATTCCTTCTCCTTAGGGAAATATATACTTGACTATATATAGCTACATATACACTACATAAAATTTAAAAAATGTAATTTGCAGAAGGATATAAGGTAAAAGAGAGTATGGAAGGAAAAGCAATAAAGCCCAGCTCAGTTCTACTGCTCTTACCTCCAGACATGTCCATCTTATTGCTCTGTATGGTTTCTTCTGGTGATTCTCTCTGAAGTAATAAAATAAATCACAATTATTTAATAATAATACTTTTAAGATAAAACAAAGAGATTCCTGCATACTTTTACAATTCAAAACTTCAAGAAAGAAAAATCAAGACAATCAGATGCTTAAGGGAGCATTTCCTCCCTTCAGCTGCTGTCCAGTCAAGAACAGGTTCCCTCACCAGAGCTCCTACGTAAATGCAGCAAAGCACCAGGCTATGGGATGAATATCTGGGGAGTGGTTATAAAACCACTTTTCATCAATAAAGATGTATTTTTGTAATGAGAATGCACAGAAAAGGGAGGGGTGACAGGGGAGACAAACACAAGTAAAAAGAAAACCACGATGAAAATGAGCACTTGGCAGTTGAACATTTCAAGGCCTGTGCTTTGTAACAAGCCCTGTGGAAAGGCAGCAAAGCCAGACAGAGACAAATACTTACTGAAAAACTGAGATTTGTGAATTGCTTAATGAATGGATTGATCCATGTTTCATCTTGCTTATTTCCACCTTTCATTATTCCCTTAAAAACAGAAAGGAACTCCTGTGATACTCAGATCCTACTTTAATTAAGAATGAAAATTAAAGTGTAATGTGCAAGTGCAGCAATCCCTTCTGAGTCAGCTTTCAGAAAGGACAGCAAGCCTTGCCCTGAGCTGCTCCTCACCTTGGTGGGCATTTTTTTCATGTAGGGTGGCCAGTTTAACGATGGGTTAGCTTCTTGTGAGGAACTGCTGTTCCACATTCCAATCTCCACATCCTCCTCTTCCTCCCAGCTGGTCTGACGACTGCCAGTCAATGGCATATCATCTCCACACCAACTATCTTGCATAGATTTAGGCCCTGGTGGTGAAAAACACCCAGCAGTGAACATTTCAGCAGCAGCTTCACCCAACAGCTCGATTCCCACTGCAAGGCAAAAGCCCCTGAGAAACACAAAGCCCCCCAGAGGTATTTCACCCCCCTCAAGCACCCTGGGAGCACTCACCAGGTTTATTTGGAGGCTGCTGCCCAAGAGAAGCGTTTCCCCAGCCCGAGGTGCCTCCTGCATCGCTGACAGGCTCTCCCCAGCTCGTACCAGTGTCCATGGGCTTACCCCACGCCGACGTCCCGTTATCTACAGTAGTGGCTGGAGCAGAAGGCTCTCCCCAACCTTTGCAAAGCAGGGGGTGCGTTATTGGCACGGTTCTGAACATGATTTTAAAGCTACTTAAAGAGACTCAAGTGTTTTGCCTTTTCTATATCCTTAACATACAGTAAAAGCACATGAGCACGTATTTCCATTTTGTGTGAGGGTCATTGCTATAACTGCTGTTCCGTTAAAAAAGGGATCACAAAAATACAAATTTTGTATTAATCTAATTACATTCTGATAATACAAATTTCTAAGATCTGCTCATTACATGTAAGTGACCCCATCTGGCACCTGAAAAAGAGACACAGCACAAAATACTTCCTATATCCCATTAAGTTCCTCTCCAAAATCCATATTCATTGCTCATGAAGCTACAAGACCAGAAAGTCTGATACCAAATCTTTATAAACCCATCACCCTTCGTTCTGTCTTGCAGCTCAGCATGTTTCTTTTTTTTTTTTGAAGGCTCATTGGCAAAACTAAATTTTAGCTAGTTTAGAATCATTTAGGAAAATATTTCAATCCTCAGACACTATTTTAAGTATTTTCTCTGTGTTCCCACTCCCCAGAACTCAAGCAGAGCTGTTTAGCCCTTATTAGTGCAGTTATTTAAAACTAGAGCAGATCTTCCAATCTGTACAAAAATATCAATGCTCTGTAACAATGCTGTTCATTTCTCTAATAAACAGAAACTGCACTTCATTGCCACTCTGCCCTTTCCACTTTGAAATTAAAATATTGTTCTAAGAAGCAAGACTAAAAAAGTGCTTTATAATCCACAGAAAACACAAATTTGGGTAAAAGCCAGGCTTACCAGAACCCGAACTGCTCTCCTTGCTAGACATGGCACTTGAAGACAGTAGCTGCGGATGTACCTGTGCTTGCTGGTCTGAACTGCTGCTACTGTTAGGGACATTTTTATTCCACATATTCACATTTTTGTAGTTGTATTTGCTTGGATCTCCCCAAGCAGAGGTTCCATCATCAATCTCCATCTTGCGGCGTATGGATTCGGGGGACGGCTCCTCCCAGCCCGTGGGCTCCTCCTCCTTTGCCGGGGCTGGCATTGGTCCCCCCAGCCAGCCCGACCCCGGGGGCTTGTTGGTGGCCGACGGGGCTCCCCAAGAGCCAACCTCTTGCTTGTTCCACTCAGGAGAGTTGATCGGCTTTGACGAGTCCCCCCAGACTTGAGGCTGATTGGATTTCGGAGGGTCTCCCCAGCCCTGGCTCTGATTAGACTTTGCAGGCTCATCCCATCCTGAAGAGCTGTTTGGAGCTGCGTTATTGCCTCCCCAAGTAACAGAATTTGATTTACCTGGCTCATTCCAACCAGACACTGACCTGTCGCTGTTGCTGCCTCCGGAACTGGACTTCTTTGCCTCGCCCCAGTGGTTACTTCTAGAGTTCTCACCCCAGCTATCACCAGCAGACACTCCCCAACCCTGGCTGGCCTTCTGTCCATCGCCCCATCCCTGCTTCATCTTCGGTGTGTCATTCCAGGATGACTTTTCCTCTTTGCCACTTCCCCACGATTGATTGCTCTTGACCATTACTGTAGCAGCAGAATCTTCTTCCCACCCCCCTTGGCTGTTTGACCCTTTGGAGTCTCCCCACCTCGTAGCAGACTTTGGATCTCCCCACCCCGATACAGATGAGGTATCGTTATTATTAGGGCTAGGTCTATCCACACACCCCCCTGAGCTGGAAGTCTGTGTCACAGAGCCCCCCCAGGCCTCTGTCCCATTGTCAGTTTTTCTTTCACCCCTCGGTGATGTTTCGGTATCCCAGGCAGTGTTCTGTTTGATTGGAGTCTGTCCCCAACCAGAGTTGGAAAGGACACGTGGATCTAAGTCAGTTCTGTTCACTATGCTTTGGAGTAACGTGTGCTGGTCAACTTTCCTCCTCTCTCGGTTCTGGCCGTCGGCAGCCGCCCTGTCCTCGTGGCACCCGGCGCTCTCCGAGCTCCCCTCGCTGTCCCCCGTACCTGTTTTGGCCCATGTGCCGCTCTGCTCGGCCATCTGCGAGGCAGCAGAACCCTGGCTGTTGAGATCATCCTCCTCAGTAGACTTCCATCCATTTGTAAACTTCCTGCTGTTTCCATTCATGCCTTCATTGGAATGCTGATTGCTGGGCAGTTTGCTCCATTCCCCGTTGGAAATGTTGGTGCCAGTGTTTTGTGCAGGGCTGCCCCATCCTCTTCTGCTCCCGCCAGCGCTCGCCCCGTTCCCGTTTGCCCAGGGCATGTTCTGGGAGCTGCCTGTCCCTGCCTCCCACACCCCTCCGCCTTTATTCCCGTTGATTTGAAAGTTAGTGCTGCCAGGCCCGCTGCCGCCCGGCTGCATTAGAGTTGCATTCACAGTGTCACCATTAGCTTGGCTGCTTGGGCCTGGACATTTGTCTCCAGAGTAACTAGAACCATAGGCACCCCAGGTAGTACCATAAGAGCCGCCAGTTTTGGCCTCACCGTTGCTCAGGTGAGAGATGGAAGTGCCGTTTGCCACTGGAGAGGCCTGAATCTGAGAATGATTCATTGTGCTCACGCGCCAGGCCCCGGGCCCCGCAGTGCTGGGCAGTTCGTTCATCTGCACCGAACCAGCAGAGTTTGGTAAACTAGAGGTCATAAAGTTAGTAGTGTTATTTGGTCCATTCATTTCAGTGTTAAGGTTTTGAGGTTGCCCACTGAATGAAACATTCCTTGTACCATTTACTTCAGAATCACAACTTTCCTGAAGGCTTCCCCAGGAACCGTGGGCTGAGCCACCCACTTTCGAGTTAATACTCTGGCTGTTGGCCATCTGACCTATGGTACTGCACTGAATACTTGTGCCAGGACTCCCACTCCCCACGGACCCTTTCAGGGCATGTCCACTGTTCTCCAACACGGACCAGGCACCATGGTTGCCATTTGAATTCAAAGTGCTTGGATTTAACCCTCCATTTGATGAAGAGCTTATGGTGCCCCAAGCATTCATTCTATTGTTGCTACTTTCAGATTTGCTGTCAGGAGCATCCACAGAAACTTGACATGTGCTTATTATGGACCCATGGGACAACCCCCAGGGCCCATTAATACTTCCATTGCCCACATTATTGCTGTTGCTACCAACCACAAACTTATTCTGAGACCCATGTCCGATGCCATTGCGAATGCCATCGCCCTCTCCGCCCGCGCTCCCTGAAGCCATGATAACAAGGTTCCTCTCCGAGCCGGAGCTGGAGGCCGAGTCAGTGTCCATACATTCTGAAGTCAGCTCTGGGTCACTGCCAGTGATTGATGGCCATGCTTCTTTGTCAGAGCCGTCTACGATAACTTTATCCCAGTTTGTGCTGGAGTCACTGTTTGAAGAGACTGGTCCCCAGTGAGAATTTTCATAATGGGATCCTAGACCACTGTGGTTCAGATCTAAAATGAAGGAGGAAAGCCCAAGAGCATTATTATCAGTTTAGTATTATTACTTCATTAACCAGAAGAGGGTAAAAAAAAAAAAGATATTAAGCCAGGAATTATTTTGCTTATTATTTTGCTTCTGTTAAAACTACGGTCATGGAAAGTGACAGAAAGCTCTAAGTACAGCTGCCCAAAGGCTGTCACAACACAGAACACTTCCCAGCATGCAGGGCTGCTCTCACAAAAACCTCCAAAAACTTTGGACTCCTTAAAGGTCTTTTTCTTCCAGAAAAACAATTTTTAAAAGAATACTCTGTATCACCACATACAAAGTATTTTCTAAACACACATACATATTAAAAACCACAACACTAAATAAAAACCTGAAAACACAGTGAAAGGCAGAAATTCCAAGAGGACGTGGCCCTGGCTCAGCAGTACCTACTGCTTTGTGACAGCAGCCAGAGAACACACACCTTCCCACCCGTTACAGACGTCATGGAAGAGTCTTCAGCACAAGTTATTAAAAATATTTTCTTTTATCAACAACTGCTTGGCACAAAAAGCACAAGGCCCATCTGAAGTTCTGCTTTCAGAATGCACTGAAGCGCAAGCCTATTTTTAATTAATTTTTAATCAATATCAATATTACTTATCCTACAGTGAAACAGAACTGAGTCCAAGACCCTGGCTCCCAGAGCTGCAGCGCGCTGCTCCTCAGCACCCGGCACTCAGCTGAGCTTCACCTGGTAAATCAGCCTGAGACACAAGGAGGGTGGCTCAGCTTGGAACAGGAGGAGTGGGAAAGCCCTGTGGCAGGCAGACAGAGAACTGTGACAGTGTCTGGCAGCTCCACAGCCCTGGAGAGCCTCCAGCACCCCTGGGAGAACAGGGCTCAGCTGAGCATAACCCAGAACCTGCCGATCTGTGCGGCAGTGCAAGAACACTGCCATGGCTGAGCAACTGCCCAACAAACTTCAGGGTTTCAACTCTTGCCCTGCTATTTTAAAAAAGGACATGTAACCTGCACTAAGGGACTGATCAAAGAGCTGTGTGCACTCTTAGGAAAGAGAGAACCAACGGCACAGAATGAGATCCAGATCACACAAACATCATCCCAGGAACAGTGTCCCTTCTAGAAGCAACACAACGGATGGAAAACGGCCTGAATTCAGCACAGAGAGGTACAGGTTAGGACTACAGGTCAGAGAGAAATGGCAAAACAGACTCTAATTTGCACAGCAGCAGAATACATAAAGAAAGCTTGTATTTATTAAAACTCTGTAACCCTAATTTAGCTGGGATGCAGTTTGTGCAGAGCCACTCCACCAACAGCACACAGTGAGTAACTTCCACTCAGATGATTTTCTCCCATTGCACACAAAACTAAATAAACAGTCTTTCTCCTGGACATAAACATGTTAGTGATGTCTAGTACGAGCCACTGCTCTGGAACATTCCTTCCTGAACCTCCCCAGCTCATGAACTTCAGAGACTAAGGATACAAACACTGAACAAGCAGATATTAGCTGTGACTTTTTGTATCTGGCAGAGACCACAAAACACCCTCAAAATTGAAAAATGACATGTGACAGCACACTGCATTTGGTGCACAGCACAAGGAGCCAGAACAGCCTACTCTTGCTTTTCTTCCCAAAACTATTTAAAGTTGCAACTGAACTTTTGCTGCTTAAATCCTTGACAAAAAAACATTTACATAAACCCGTGTTTCTTAAAATTATGTAATCTGCTAAGATTGTAATTTTTAATACAATGCTTTCCAGCTATGAGTTATCCTGCAGAAAAATTTGCAAAAAACTGTATGTATTTAAAAAAGCACTTTGTCATCACATGGGCTGAAATAAACAGGACTGAGAAGCATAAAATAAGAAATACCTGAATCTTGCGCCCTCTGCACACCTGGCATCCCCAGACTGTCATACCATACTTTGCCAATCACTGCACCTTTGGGCCTTATGAATAAACACATTTTAGTAAATACAGTCCTGAGCTTTTAGCGAACAATCAGGACATGATTTCCTCCAAAGTGTGACACGTCCCTGATAGGAAGCACAAGCTTGCACAGATTAATCATACCATAAAGAGGCAAGCCAGCATGGAAGCATAAATGTAAAAAAACCCTCAGTATTTTAATGCTAAGGTGACAAAAACTCTTAGTAAGAATTCTGACTTAATTAGAAAATAAAAAATGTTAAACCAAATTAGTATGCAATGGCACAAAGCATACTGCAGTCATTCACGCACCCATGCCAATGAAAAGCATAAGCCAAAGAATAAAAATAAAAATTAAAAAATCAGACCAAGTTGTGTGGAACATGTAACTACCACAAACACGTAGTGCAAAAGCAGGTGAGATGGAAGTAGCTAACCTGACTGGTTAGGGGAGTGGCTCACCAAGTCCCGAATGGGAGGCATGCCTACAAAAAAAAAAGCAAGAAAATCACAGAAGTGTTACTTCAGCAAATGAGAGAACAGTCCCCAAAGCACTCACTGCTGTAAACCCAGTCCTCTGGCCCCTCTTTCAGGACAGGTTTCTCCCAGAGCCAGCTCAGTCTCACTGTCTGCTCTGAATCACGCTCCCCACACAGGGAGCAGGGACCTGACAACAAACTGGGGATGTGAGAATTAGCAATTCTGCTGCTTTCACGGCACATTTCCATTACGACCTACTTGTTACACATTTGGCATTTAATGAACCAATTTAACATGTCCTTAAGAGTTTGATTTATACAAAAAAGAGGAAGAATTTATAGTCAGTGAAACCAAAGCCGGTTCATTTTGGGCTGTACTGACTAAGAAGTTGAGCGGTCAGCCCTGAAACTTCAGCAAGTTCCTCTCTCCTCTCTGAACAGCACATTTGCTCCACCTCCAAGCCAGTACTCTGCTGCCTGACTGAGCAAACAGTAACGTCTGAGCATGGCCCAACGCTGATTTAACCTAAGCACGCCCACAACAATCCATCATTTGCCCTCCTTCACATCCTCCTGCTCCCCTGTGCCACACAGGCACTGTACAGAACCAAACTTCATCTTTCAACCTCACGAATTTCACAGCTGGAGACCATAACTGTTACACTGAAGGCAGGGTTCCCTCAGTGAATCCAACCTTCATCACTACTAACTGCAAATCCCAACTGCTCCCTTCTTCCCTGGCTCCTCCAGCAGCTGAGAACCACCCCCAGGTCACAGGAGGGACCTTTTGTTCCCAAAGGCTCTGGCTGGCACACAGCTCTGTGGCTCTGCTCCGAGATGCACCAGGATAAAGGCAGACGGGAGGATTCCAAACTCGAACCCTGCCAGGAGCCTGGTGGTGCTCTCCTGTTCTGCTCTGGCCACAGTTGAGAGCAATTCCTGATGGAAATACTGCAGTTCATGATATGAATCATTTCACGGTGGAACAACCACCTGGGTATTCCAAGGTGTTCCAGAGCAGAGGTGAGCAAACACCAGGGCAGAGACCAACCCCTCCTTCCATGTGACCTTTGCACATGGGACACATCAGTGAAGACAACAACTAAACTGGGTACTGAAGTGTCCTGATAAACAGACACTGAGGGAGATTTCTGAAAATAACCATCTTGGCACTGGCCTGGATCTGTTTCAGAAGCACTGCAAGACATGAGCTTAATTTGTGTGTCTTTACTGAAACAATATGCCAAATGTCCTAAAAACAGCAGGAAAAAAAACCAGCCCATAGGTCTATCCCTTCCTCAGCTTTACTTCCAGACAAAGCATGTTGATTTCCCAAACAGGAGACAGCAGTTCACACAAACACAAGTAAAGAGATGGGGTTTAGACCACTGATATAATTAAACAATTCTCCAATACCAATGACTTAAAATCTTAGTGTGCCCAGGGCAGTTAAAGACTTTAAATTCAGCAGTCTCTGCCTGCATTACCTGGCTTTTAGAAAGCACCTACCAAACCATTCCAATCACAGCTGGAAATGGGGAGAGATCCTGTCAGGAATTACACACAAACCCAGAGCCATTTCCAGCTCCAGCAATTCTGACTTCAACACTTGAAGACATAGTTTTTCTTTTAGCCCTAAAACACAGATCAATCCTAGTAGCCATTGATTTAACCCCAGTGTCCATGGATATCCTGTCTGCGCAAGCAACCTACAGATCTGTCAAATTTCATGAGACTTTTGATTCCAGAGGTAACAAGGAGAATACCTGGAGCTGCTGGTGGAGGCTGAAAGAGGAAGTAGGGAGAGTGAGTGAAACTGAGACAGGCAAATGACAGCAGCATTTCCTTTCAGACACAAAGGTGTCAGAAAACACCAGGCCCTGCTGGATGGGGCCTCCTCCACCTCACCAGCACAGTCAGAACAGAGCTCGAAACCGGGACAGAAACCCAGCACAGAAAATCTATTTGCCTTTCCACTATCATACTGATCAGCAAAGAACATGACAGCACATCCAAACCAGGTGTTATTCCTGGTTATTCTAGGGAAAGAGACCTTCCAGGCACACACAAAACACCAAGCAAGGAGACCTGAGCGCCCAGCCTCAGAGGGCAGCTCTGAGCTTTCCCGGGACACACAGAACACCAGGAACAGAGCTCTGACAGCAGCCACAGGCAACACAGACATTTTCCCAAGGTGACAAAGTCATTTGGCCAGCCCTTCTGTCCCTGAAGGATCCTGAACCTCGCTCCAGCCTGGTGTGCAGACACACCACCCAAAGCATCAGGGTATGACTCAGAGCACAGAGCTGCCCCAGACACCAGTGCAGCACTGGGACATGCTGGTGGTGCCCAGTCTGAGGGGACCCAGCCACACCAGCACCAAATCAAGGAAAACTGAGCAAACCTGGGCAAAATGCAGTACAAATGGGAACCCAGCTAATTAAATACTAGGCTGGTGCTCACAGAAGAAGTACAACAGAGAACAGTACACAAATCCTCTGGATACAACTGGGAGACTTACTAGGCTGTACAAGCAGTAATATTTCTTAAATCAGTTTACGTGTGAATTTTTATTTAAATCACCACTCATTTAAATCACCTTGCTACATAACTTGACCAGTAGAGTATACATGCTGCAGGAAAAGTTTCATCTTAATGAAAGTTATCTTTAAACATCACTATGGACAGGAACAACATCATACAGGCGAAGCAAAGAAAAAAGGCTATGTAAAAATTACCTACTGAAATGGTAAGAGTTCTATCAGTATGCTACAGAAATAATACAGTAATATGGGAAACATGCCTCAAGGACCCACGGATAAAGCACTTCCTTCTTTATAGGATGTGTCTATCAAAACCGGACACAACAAAGGTGCTTTGTGCCACGACCATGCCTGGATCAATGCTGAGGACAAAGACTGGGAATGTGCAGCACAGCAGAGGTCACACTGGAACCACCACCTGCCCCAGCCCTGCCGTGACTGCCACTCACTGCAGCCAGCAGCGAGCAACCGAGACAAGGGCTGAAGCTGCAGCGTGGAACCTGCCCAGAGAGGCCAAAGCCACCCTGCAACACTCACCAGCAAGCTCTGACACAGGAAAGGATCTCCTCCGCTACAGCTTACAGTGGAAGTTTAAATAATGTTTGCTGAAACATTCCCCTGATACCTGAACTTTAGCTAAAGGAAAACAAGGTACCTGCCCTCACCTGGCTGTTTTTTGCTGCTGTTGGGCACTTCTCCGTTGGTCACGGGCTGGTTACTGGTGCCAGGGCTGCCTCCTGACTGGCCGTTTAACACTTTGGGAGTGGATCCCAGGTTTGCAGCTATCACTGGTAACTGCTGCCCCCGTTTCAGAAGCTGTTTCTGTTCCTGGTGTCGGAATCGCGGTGGTACTTCCCGAGGAGGGTATCGAGGCAAGGGCTGCTGCTGGCTGCTGGCTGGGGCCCGCTTGGCATTATTAGTAGTGCTGGTTCCTGTGGAAGTGCCGTTGGAGGTGACAGGCTGGGGCTGGCTTACACTTGTCTTGGTTTGTTCTGGCACTACCCCCACCCCCAGGAAAGAGAAAGTGGGACAAAGTTATTCATGTGAACAGCAATTAAAAAAACTGAAGACTAAGTCAATATTATTAGAGGTGTTTATATATGATGTAATGGCAGCATTTCTCCTGACTCAAGCTGTAACTCATCCCTGAGGAAAAGCTCTGTTATCCCTCAATCACACACTTCACGGCACAGACCTGGAAGCAGGAATATGCCTTGCTATCACTCCTAACCAAGTTATCTCAGTTACACTATGCTACTAACCAGCTTTCTACAGCCTTTTGCTGACAAATCAGCACTACGCAGTTTATTTCAACATTTAACATTTCTTTAGAAAATGTTTAAGTGTTAAAAATTGAAGCTTCCAGTTTAAGTATTACATGTAGAAAACTGCTCTGGCCCGGCCCAAAAACAAGGGGCAATCAGGACCTACAGGACATGTTGCTACAGCTTCCCTGCTTGAAGGAGCCCGAAGTGAAAGCTGTTCCTGCCCCCAGTGAGTGCTGCCAGCACAGGGAACAGCCCGGCAGGACAGGGCTGGCACTGGGGAAATGCCAAACGTGCAACTGCAGCTCCAAACAATCTCAGTCCTGACAGCACGGCCCCAGCAAGGCCAGGGGAAGGTCAAATCATGGGCAGAGGTGACAGGAACACAGCAAACCTCAGCCCCACAGCCCACCCAGCAGGGCCAGCACGGGCAGGGACAGGGGACACAGGGTCACCAGGCACTCTGAACTCCTGCTGTGTCCCTGCCACCCCTCGCAGCTGCAGGTGAGATCTGCCCCTCCCTCACAGAATGGATGAGTTAATGGAATTTCCAATTTCTTGGATGAGATATCCGTCAAGTGTCTTAATATTTATTATGCAACTTCCCATGATACCTCAATACTCAACCATGACCTCCCTCAGCACCAGGAATAATGTTACTGCATAATTGAAAATGTATTTTTCAGGGGCTTTTAAAATCTTTTAAATATGTTTAAAGACCATTTTATCATTCACTTTCAGGAACCAAGTCATGGGAATACAACAAAAAATAAAAACAAACTCAAGCTTTTGTTTAAGGAATCAATTTGAATGTTGTCAGTGCTACTTATGATTTAATTTCTGTTTATTTTACTTCACGTATTCTGAAAAACACAAAATAGGAGCCTTTAGAATAAAAAGTCACTGAAGAATGAGCATCTGAGTAGTGTTTTAATGGAATATTGCTGGTTATGGGAAGCAGAAGAAACCAACTCTGGAGATGTCCCTGTTTGACAAACAGGCGGGCAGAAGTCTCGGGGTAAGGACACCAAATGTCAGCTGCCCCTCCAGGGCCCCCAGCTCCCTCCCAGCTCTCCCAGTTCACAGCTGACTGCAGAGTGACAGAATTAAGGAGAGGAAGGGACAGGGCACAACTCAATTTATTGTACAGAGTACAGGGAATAGAAGGTATTGAAAGGCTTTTAGATAAACTGGGAAGTTGATAGAGATCACAACCACCACTTCAGATTTCCTCAGTTTAGGTTGTTCCCTATATTAAGGGAAGGCAGCTTATTTTATTGCAAAGTATTTTCATGCACATAATGAGACAACAAATCGTGATTCTGACTTCTGGTTCAAAACTGAACTTCACAAATAGGAAATTATATTAAACAAATCTATTTCATTTGGTGCTTCTAAAATTTCTTGCATTATAAATAAAGTAATTGAGAGTGACTAAGCCCTGAAGGGGGGGGGAGAGTGCTATTTAAGCAAATTGCTGAGAATTTGTTGACAATTTAGTGCAGAAGGACTTTGCACTCTTCTGTGGTCCATGTACTGCAAGAAGCTCTGAAATGAAAACACATTTGTTCACACTCCACAACCTGTGTAACCAGTGCCCAAACCATGACTTTTGATGCTGTCCCTGTGCCTCCTGCCCCAGCTGATTCCACAGATGACCCTTCCGAGCCTGGAGCACAGTCCAGCTGAGCTGAGCTGACAGACACACAGAAACCCTTCCAGCAGCCAGAGCATCACATCCGAGCAGCGCTGGGGCCACAGCCCCACGCAGGGACACACACACTCCCCCAGCCCCTCGCACAGACTATTCCTGATCTTTTCCTTCCCACTGCCACCCCAAGCAGAAAGTACCAGCATACCTCGCTTGAAAGGATTTTAACACCACATCAAGCACTTGGTAATGTGGTCACTGAGCCACTTCTCCTTCCCTGCCACCTCCACTCCCACACCGCAGCTCCTCTGGGGTAAAGTGAAACAATTTCCATCTGACGTTCCCTGAGCACCCAGGCTGAGCTGCCAGCAGCATGCCCAGGGCAGCCCTAACACTTCACTTTCCTAATTAAAGCTGCTTTAAGACCAAGTGTGTTAGAACAGACCCCAGCAGACCTGCAGGAACTCGAATCACTTTTGACTCACAAGGAGCGCAACAAATAAACAAGATACTCACTGCCCAGCCAGCCCGAAGGCACAGCACCAAAAGCACTTCTCTAACAGCTTATGAATATTATATTTCACATACATTCTAAGCATTTATTTCCTTAGCAAATATGGCAAATCTATCTACTATGATATCAGCAAATTGTATAACACATTTGCCGGGTCCCAGGGCTAGGCTCTAGCATACGCAGAGTCTACAATTATATGCTAATTTTCAGCTGAAATTACCCAAAGTGCAACAGAATTCCCTTGCCTTTGCTTCCCTCAGAACCACAGAGTAAGTTTTAAGCTATAAAATTCACCCTGTCCAACATTTTCTGCTCCACAACTTCTCAGAAGGCTAAATGACACATTAATATTCCAATATGGCTACTATGAATTCCAGCAGCCCTAAATCGCTATCTTAGTATTTTAATTTGCTCTAAACAAGTTGCTTGTTAATAAAAGTTTGTTCTATACACCAGCATTTTATTTTGAACTGTATTAAGGCAGAAGGATAACACTAACAGACTTACAGTTGATCACAGTTAATTGACTAGCAACAGCAAGTTTACAGAAACTAGTATTAAAAACGACAGATTTTCATAAAGAACAAACCTGCTGCAAACCCTCAGAGCAGGGGATGGTGGAGTTACAGTTTACAGAGAGATTCCAAAGAAAGACGCTTCCAACTTGTGTTGCTTTCCCACTCCGCAGATTTCATTAGAAAATGGAGGAGAAGCATGGTGTCATTTTACTGCTCCAGGAGCTGCCTGCCAACTCCTCCTGGAGCAGGGGCCCAGGGACTCGCACTCCCCCTCCAATAAAAAAATGGCAGCTGCTTGAGTAACTTTAATGCGGATGGAAAGCAGTTTGTGCCTCGCACAGGAGCAGCGCAGGGCGATCAGAGCCCGTGTTGAGGAGCACAAAACGGGCAGGGAAGGGCTGCGTGCGGGGCAAGGAGCCCTCTCCGTGCGGGCAGGGACCCTTCTCCGTGCCGGGCAGGGTGCGGGCAGGGAAGGGCTCCGTGCCGGGCAGGGAAAGGGCTCCGTGCCGGGCAGGGACCCCTCTCCGTGCCGGGCACGGACCCCTCTCCGTGCCGGGCAGGGACCCCGCTCCGTGCCGGGCAGGGACCCGGCTCCGTGCCGGGCTGGAAAGGGCTCCGTGCTCCTGCGGGAGCTGCCTCCCGAAAATCGCCCGGTGCTGCTGGCCCTGCCCGGCATGTCCTGCAGGACTCGGGGCTGACATAGCGAGCCTGCCTTTCCAGCTCACACACGTAAGATGTAGTGCTAGAATTTTCGTGCTGGAAAAATGGCCGCAACTGTGAGCTCGGAGCTGCTCTGGAAAATATCTCGGTGTTTGCCAAGGCTTTAACCCCTGCGGGTCCGCACCGGGAGCGCCCTCCCCGCGGGGCTGCGCGGCCGCAGGCACAGCCCTGCGTTCCTCCAGGCACCCCCGGGATGTAACAGCCAGCGGGACAGCTTTTCCAGTCGGGAAAAACACAGCCAGGCGAGCGAAAACCCCGACAAAACCCAGCGGGGTTTGTGCATCGGGCCGCTCCGCTTCGCGGGGAAGAACAACCGTAAGAAGTTTCCAAGGTGGGAAATATGAGTCAAAGATTTCAATTCCACGCCCAGCTATTTTTAGAGCACTTTCCGTTTCAGTGGGCAATTCGG
This sequence comes from Bombycilla garrulus, assembly GCA_013400315.1. NCBI lineage: Eukaryota > Metazoa > Chordata > Aves > Passeriformes > Bombycillidae > Bombycilla > Bombycilla garrulus. The sequence continues at coordinate 597,786 of VXBU01015250.1, forward strand.
TTGACTCGGTTCTGCAATGGAAGTGGCACTTTCTGGGCTGCAGCGACAGCCGGAGGGGCTCCTTCCAGCCCGGGCTGCTCCCCGAGCCCCGAGCCGCTCCCGGCACCGGGCACTGCTTACTGGGCACTCCTCATCCGTACAGTAACGGTGTGCCAAGGGCATTCCAGCCCCCTCTGAGCTCCCACCCTGAGCAGCAGACACAGCCCAGCTCCAGCCTCCTCAGGAACAGCCTTTCCTTCAGAGCGGGGCTCACCAGCAGAGCGCTGTCCAGAGGAAATTCAGGATAAACGGACTGACCTGTCTGTCTCTGACAGCACTGACTCCACACACAGCAAAAGGACATATTTTGCCATGCTAGGAGGAACACCACAACTGACATAGAATTGTCAGTATTTTCAACGAATGCTAACTTAAATTATACTTTTTTTTTCCCTAGAATACCTGGTACAACAGCACTGGGAAGGCACATGATGTGCCAGCTGCTGCATGAACGTAAATTTTCCACTTAGCAGCTAACTAATAGGCTCTCCTCTAACTCTTCCAACCTCCTCTTCCCTCCTTTAATAAAACCAGTTTGGAGTAAACCAGGCAGGTCAGAATCCTTGAAATCCACAGGACTGCCACAAGTGAATTTTTAACTGCACTACTGTGGCATTAAAATGCTGCTGGTACCAGAATGTTGTTAGCATCTTTTTCATTACTTTCATTTCCAGTCCTGAGCAGGAAAATCCCCAGCTCCATGAACCTCCTTGGAAGGTTCTTGTCATTCTACATGAACACTGGGAGTTGCTTCAGCTGGTACAACAAAAATTTCTTCCTTAGCTAAAACAACAGTTTGGAGCTGTCCAAACTACTCTTAAAACCAAGAAATACCCTCTCTTCCCACCCCCAGCACTTAACCAGCTTCTTTTCTGAAAGAGGCACATAATTCTGAATTATTTAGAGATCCTATACTCTTGTATTTTATCTTCAGCTCATGCACAGAATAAATTATTTAAGACATTAACGTGATGGAAACTTGGAAACTAATGAAACATTAATTTGCATCCTGAATACAAGGAGGCAAAACTGGTGAAACAAGGCAAGAGCCATGTGCAACACAAGCTTTGGATTTTGTTCCTATAGAAACTGTAGCAAAAAGTTGTGCATCTGCATCTCATGATGTCTTTTCTTCCACAGCACTGCCAGTTTACGTTTCTCTCACAACTCTAAATTCCTGCTGAACTTTATGAAATACCCTTTAAGTAATAACATAATTAAGTCGGAACTTAACACTTCCATCAGTCAATGTTAAGCCTCAAATCAGAAAAAAATAATAATAAAAAAATTTTAATTACTTTGTCCTTCAGAAGAAAGACATTTTCATTCCATGTGAAGATTCCCACCGGGTAGCCTCCCAAGCAGAATTCCTGCCCTCCTGGTTCATGCTATTTTTAGCCCTTAGCTTGTGCAGCCTTGGCCCTGATGTGATGCCAGTGCAGCCCCAGCACACGGGTCAAATGGGCACTCCAAGTGATCCTTATTATACAGCAAAGTATTCCATAATTTTCCTTCTCCGCTGTCTTTTCAGACATGTTTTATCACTTCAGAATAAACCCAGACCTTTTCATCATTCTTTAAATCTGGTCGATTATCCTAGAAGCTTTATGGCAGGAGTGTACAGAAGCAACCAACCCTTAGGCTGAATTCAAACAGAATTCCTTGCACTGCTTGAAAAAAGGGTGTGCTAAAAACAAATGAAGAGTATTTATTAATTATAATATTCTTCCAGCAATTTTATTCATTATTCTGTCCTGTGCCCAGAGATAAACCTAGAACTCCCAATGGATTTCAGTGCCACAGGGTGGGATGCCTGGTCAGCCTGACACCGCTCAGAGGATGGTGGGACACACAACAGCAGCTTCCAAGGAATGCTGAGACCCTCCTGCAGCTCACTCGAGGCTCTGGCAGCCCCCTCTGCCCCCAGAAATCCCTTATTCACTACCCACCCACCAGCCTCCCCGGGCAGCAGGCAGGACAATGTCCCCCTCACAGCAGCACGGCTCCCAACTAACAGGTGAGGAGCTACAACTCAAGAGAAAGTGAAAAGAATCTTTTTTCCCCATTTTTAGAAGCTGGCTGGGATGGAGATCCATACAAACCCCACAGGCACTCAGAAAACCATGCTCCCACCTGCCAGGAATATTGAAATTACAGCTTTTGGGTACTGGCATCCTGACCATTTTGCAGGGTGAGCCCTCCATATGCAGGAGTTAAAACTGGATTATGAATTACTTGTCCATCACGTGTTCCCAATCCCAGCTGCACTTAGAGTTTGTAAATTCAGTTTCAAACAGATTGATCCTATACACACTTATTCTGAAGGGTTGGTACACTTTTCAAATGAAGGGGAAGGAAAAAGGCAAGCAAGGAAAGGAACTTCATGTATTGTGTCTATGCCTGGTGCTCTGTAAGTAAATAAGAATGGAAAACAGAAAGATCAGCAACTGCAATCCCTGGATAAACCCTTTGCTGCTACTCCTCTACACTTCTGTGGTCACTTTGAAAAAGTGCAGCCAAAGTCTCAAGGGTCCCAACTGTCACTTTTGGAAGGAGATTTCAGGTGACACATTTGACTCAACGTATTTAAAACCCCAGAAATAATACACAGAGTAGAACTAACTGTAAAGTAACTTACCTTTGATTTTTTGTTCAATGGCCTAGAACAAGAAAAAAAGAAGTGTCAGTGATTGGTGCAGATAAGAGAGAAACCACATGTACACGTGCCACTTCATAAAGCAACATTAGCTTTTGACTTTCCTCTTTCTAAATGGTTTCAAGTTATTTAATTATCTACTTCAGAAGCCTCTCTCTAACCAACCCGGGCCTATTATTCCTTATGTTTAAAAAGCTGTTTAAATGTTATAGAAGACAAAATTAATTTGAAAGATAACTACATGAAACAGACTGAATTAAACTTGCAAATTAAGATCTTTTAAGCGAGTTAAAAACTGTGCCTGGAAGCAAAGAGCCGCCACCACTTTTATTGCAGAACAGGGCAGGGAAGGGGGAGTGACCTGGAAATGGAAAGAATAAGAGAGCAAATGCCAAAGTTTCAAGTCTTTCATTTGCAAAATTCAATGGGTTACACCTGTGATATGGCCAAGATGAGAGATCTATTTGAATAAAAGTTTATCACGGGATAAAAAGGGAGAGAAACATTTCTTGTGTGGAAGTAGACCTCAGTGGTGTGGTTTAACTTTAGCAGTGGTTTAACCAACCAGCCTGTTCTGGAGCTGTACCCAGCACCAGGCAGTGGAATCACAGAGAACTGCTGAGCAGGTTCCCTCTGCTCCTACAAAAATGGACATCTCTAAAAACTGCATTTACGAGCTCCTCTCAGGGTCAATCTTTAGAATCAATGGCCATGATGTGGATCTTGTCAGTAAACAGGGATTCTGAAGTATTTACAAGCATTTCTGTGACATTTCCATCCGTAAACATCTTTGCTGTCAATATTTTATTTTTTTATGAAAATTTTTATTCCCTACTACAAATTCTCTCATGTTTCCATACTGAAGAATAAGACAATATATTAAAATACAGATGCAGCTGAAAGCCACTGCCTTAAAATGGTACTTTTATTCTACTAGTGAATGCACTAACACTGAGGCTTCAAACCTAGACTGCCTCGATCAACAATCAGGAAAAAGAAGGGTAATCTCAGAAAAAAAATTAGTTTTGTAAGAAACTACACAAAGCCAATTACAATATTCAATATGTCAGTTACCTCTAAATAACTGACAGTATATTTAAATTTAAAATATTAAATTAATAAAAAACCCCTTGTTTTTACTAGAGATGAAACAAGTGATCCCCAAGCACAGGGGTTTATTCTCAGTGCTCCACATACCTTTTTTTGAGCAGCTTCCTTCTTCTTCTTGTCTTCTTTTCTCTTTTTCCTTTCTTCCATCAACTGTTCTTCCTCTTCTTGCACTAAATCCCTGAACCACACAGTTTGTAATTAACTCTCCCAAAATACAATCTGTACACACTTAGATTCATTTTAGAACAATTATTTCACAGTGACACAAAAGGAACCGGGGAATTTTGCTTCTAATTGGATCCTATTTCTACAGGGACTGTCACTGTCAGTGCAAGCCACCAGTGACAGGACTTCAAGTGCAGACGTGGTGTCAAGCTACATGTAAGGAGTTCTTTCTTCCAAAGCTTACAGTGAAGACTTAGACGTGAATTTGGTTCAAAAGCCAGCAAATTCAGACGTTATTTAATCTCTCCCTGAACCGGGGTGACTGAGCTCTGGCACACCCCAGCCTGGAGTGTTCTGCAGGCAGCCTAAGCCACACACACCCCGTGCACGTGCCCCAGCTCTGCCAGGAAACAGCGGGGTGTGGGCACGGCCAGACCACAGCTGGCACCAGCAGGGCCATCTCAGGGCTCCCTAACCAAGAAACAAAACCCAACTTGTCAAAAGTGAAACCAAAACCTGGAACGTTAATTAATGTCACTTGATACACAGGATTTCTGCCCAAACCAAGGCTGAGCAGCCCTGCTCACGCTGCTTAAAAACAGGCTTGGAAAGTTTTTTGGAGAAAAAGAACTAACAGTGTCAATACGGGCCAGTGACTACATGGTTTGTATCTGCCTGGAAACACTGAGCTGGCTCCTTTTAAACCCCAAACCACCCATAAACCTCCAGTTTTAAATAAGATAGCTTGATGTCTGACAGAAGCAATGCAAATTGAACGTATTAAACCACAAGATAGTCCACAGGTACTAAAACTTTCATTACTTTTTTGGATATATAAACAACCAGTTAATTCTACTTTTAACTCAGCTCAAGTCCCTTTCAAAGAGAGTGCAGGCATCAGCTTGCACTGACCAAATCCTGGCTTTTGAGATTTTGTAATAACAGAAAGCAAGCATTAGTTATTTCTTTTTCAGAAAGAATGGCTTCTGACCTGATAAGGTATGCAAAATAATCACCCAAAAGTGTTATTTCTGAGATGTCCCTGAGCACTGCCAGAGAAATCACAACCCATCAAACACAATGTGGCTATTTTGCATTTTATCACAGCTTCATCAGCTGGCTGCAACATCCACTGAGGACAATCTCACTGCAAAAGCAATCTTGCATTTACAATTAGGGCTCAAAAACGATTTCATGGACAACTAAGAGGTCAGACACCTAAGCACAGAAAGAATTCCAGCTGGGCAGTTTCATTTAGAGCAATCCCTCGCTCCTGTGCAAATCTGAGGCAATGATTAACCTGAGTGACATCCGTGCACTACAAAGGTGACACTTCAGTCAGTTCTGCCCCTCGCTGTCACACCCCGAGCTTTCGGAACCACAGGGATGTTGGTGATGCTGACCTTCAGTTTGGGTTAATTTGGGACAGCCCAAATTTTAACAGGCAGTTCGAACTGGAGAGCAACACCAGGTCTGGAATCAGTACAGAGGAAAGAGCTCCTGCAGATCCCAGCTCCCTCCTGACCCGACACCCAGCTCATGCTCAGCTCCCCCCAGCCACAGCAGAACCACTGGGGAGACCTCGGGACTGGGCTGGGCCTCACTCTGGCTGCCTCTGGGGCTACAGCTCAGTCACAGCATCTCCAACAACCCGAGCACAGTTCTAGCACTTAAGGCAGCCACCAGCACTTGTTTTGTGTAACAAATTTCAGTCTGTCACATGCCAAAACTGCATTAACTGAAAAATCATTCTGCTTTTAGAAGAAAGCTGTAGCACGTTCAAGAGCAAGCAGAATGCAAATAGTATTTTCACAGGGAAAAAAAAAAAAACTCATCAATCCTGCTACAGTTATATCAACACAATTACATTTCATTTTGGGAATACAGATGCTAACAACTAACATACCAATATCTCTGGAATATTCCACTACAGCATCACTGGGTTTTTGTCACACAGAAACAACAGAACTTCTAAATTCTTGACACTGTGCTCATTCAATTTTTATATTTTTAAGACCAACAGATTTTAGATTACAAAACTAGCTTAGGAGACATGAACCCCCACTATGATTAGGATCAGGACTCTTGGTATTCCCTAGATAAAAAACATTGACATTGTTCATTATAAGTTTTAAAGAGTATTAATTACCACTATAACTTCAAATCTCAGTGATCAGAGAGCAAAACCAACGCAACTGGTACAAGTAAGCAGCAGCAGCAAAGCCCTTCCTGTCCCTGCCCTTCCCTGAAAACTTAACCCTTCAAGTAAGACAGGCCTATTCACCATGCTCATACACAAACTTAAACCTGAGACAAAAATTCACATTCGCCTCTTAAGCCATCAGAGTCTCAGGCAGAACACCTGAATTTCCGTTTCTGACAGCTGGAAGCATGAGTGTCCTTCATTCTTCCCACCACACAAATGCACAGCCCTCTCACCAGACAGCAGACGATGGCACCAGTGCCTCTGATTCCAGCCCCCTTCAGAACACACAACAAACCAGCTCCATTTCTGAGCTACTCCTTGAGGAGCAGAAGTGGAACGTGGCATTTCCCACTCATCACCTGGCACTCAGAGCTCCCTGCTCCTGTGCACAGACCAGCAGCAGCTCCACAGCCCCGCACAGCACGGGAACCACCGCAGGAATCCGGCTTGTGGCAGCAACAGAGCCAGAAAAGGAACAAGTTCCTCTGCTGGGCTTCCCCCCGCACCTGGGAGACTCAACCCACGGACCTTGTGAGGCCAAAGTGTTTGCAGTAGCACCCTGGTGTGTCAGCTGGCCGAAGAAAAGCACGCAGCGAGCATTCTCACTGATAATGTGAACATATAAACAGTAATTTCCCCTATCACACATCCAATGCCACCAAAACACAGGCACAGGCAACGTCCTTCTCCTCCTGGCTAACAGGATTAGCTTGCTCGAGGTTAAATGGCCTTAGCAGAAATGCAAATCATATTTTTCAATTTAGATCAAGTGAAAATAAAACACCCCGGCAATAGGAAATCCACATCGGAGACAGAACAAAGGCCTCTGGTTTCAACAGCTTAACTTGAAAGGTGCTTTATTTTCAAGTGAGGCAAAATGAAAATGGATCTTGATCTCAGGAGAGACTGCACATTTGATGGCTCTGAAGATGGGCAAGGAGAAGCTGCTGTTATCTGCATAAATTTAAGCAGACCGAGGGTCAGATAAATATTTACCATTATTTATTTAACAGTAAATTTTTGTTCCAATTGTGTACCCTAGCACAATTCCTATTTGTATACAGGGGGGAAAAAAACCAACAAACTACTAAAATGCTTTCCTTAATTAAGCTATCAAAAAAATCAAAACAAACAAATCCAACTTTTTAGTCTTGTAAGACAGGTTATCAAGACAGTACAAGGCATTTCATTTTTGTATGGCCTGATTAGTAATTTGGCTTCTGAAGTGGAAAAAGCTGTCATGCTCAAACTGCAAACATTTCAGGTAATACTTGTATCAAAACATACTTATTACTTTACTTCTTGGAAAAAAGAGTTCTATTAATCTTTAATTTCTAAAGCCCCAGCTTAGCATTGTAAAAATACCTGGGCTGAAATAGACATACTTAACCTTTATTTTTATGTTGCAGAAGAGCACAATCAAGTTCACCCATATTTCCCCTGGCAGACAGGCTGAGGATGCAGTAATTAATGTTTCTGCAGCTTTGCTATCTTTGCTGTTACAATATATCAAAAGGCAACATGTTTTGCCACAATAAAATCAAAATCCTATCACCACACTGAGGAAATGATGATTATGAGAATCGTGAGCCCTCATCACTGGAGAGACGAACTGAGCTATGGAGCAAACACACAAGCAAGAATTAGAAGTCATTATACACAGCAGCGTCTGAAACCAGTGTAAAATTTCCAGTGATACACCTACTATTTTTCTTTAATTAATAAATAAATCCTTTCTACCATTTGCTCTTCTTCTAGTTGTAAATTAACTTGCAGTGCTACAGGTGGAACACTGCCAGGTAGCTCCAGGTAAGTATCAGGGACTGAAAGATCTTTAACAGCTCTGCAAAGACAGCACCACGTGTTCAACCTACAGCTGATCTTCTACGCAGACTTCCAAATGTTGCTGAGTCTGATAAATCTTCTGTATTCTGACTTACAAGTTCCCTCATCTTTCAATTTTTTGAACTGACACGATTACATAAAATTGCCAATGAAAGTGATTTCTCAGGTTCTGTAAAAACCAACAGCTAGCTCTCCTACTCAGCAGCATTCTACAAAAATCAATTATAAAATGCACATTTTGATTAAAATGGGACCCTACAATTCCTTTATCAATGCCATCCACAAAACAGCACACTAGAAAAAAGGAGCACTTGGAGATTACGGAACTGACACCAGTTCTTTGAAGTTAACAAAATAATCCCAACAAACCCTGCCAGTGCCTCAGATGGAAATGCTCTGGCACCTGAACCCACCCAGCGTGTTCCTGGGAGCACTGAGAGCCTCAGGCAGTGAGAACAAAACAAACCCACTCATTTCCAGACGTGTGTGTGTGTGTGTGTGTGTGTGTGTGTTCTTTCCAGCTATTAACAGAGAGAGGTGCTGCCAAGCTAAAAACTGGAAAAAAATACTTCAATGAATAATTAATTAGCAAATGTGTATCAGCTACTTTCTTTTTTGCTTTTAAATACCTCAGTCTTTAAATTGCCATCCTAAAAGTGAAGTGACGGAATTCTACCTACCATGTCTGCCCCTGCCAATTACCTGGAATCCACTCAGCTTTCCCTCTTCCCTAAAACAGAAGCTGGCTCGTCAGAATGATGCTCCCAAACACAAGGACTACAAATGGACCATAATTCTGAAATATCTGTGTTAGCTCTGCCCTCGAGTTTCATCCACGATGTTCTCTGCTACACAAGCAGACAGAAGACAGATCTCTTTCCCAAGAAGTTTATCATGCAGCTGCACAAGACTCCAGCAGCAGCCATAAACAATCCCTATCTTCCAGCAACAAAGGAGGAACCCAGGAAGGCAGATTAAACTGCTGCCCCATAATCAACTGCCCGAGCCCAGCACTCTGCCCCAGTGCAGGCTGCTGCAGTGCCACTGCACAGGGGCTGCTGCAGCACCAAAGGCACCTTGCAGGGACCACCTGGCAGCCCTCAAAAGGTGTCTGTGCAGCAGAGAGAGATGGGTAACTCCACCCAAGTGTCTTGAAAGCATGAACAGAATGTTTTCTCTGCAATAAACTCTTCCCATTCCACAGCAGATATCCCTCCGTAAGAAGTTTATCAGGGAAAAAAAACCCACCCTCAGAAACTCAACAGAAAACCAAACGCTTACACATCAACAGAAACAACTACATTTCTCCCTGGTTTTATATGTCTCTGTCACTGGGCCAGCTCTATGTTTTCCCTGCAGCAGATAAGAGAAATATCACAGAAATATGGTGGTTATTACTACATGAAAGCGTAAAAATCAATTGCACAGTAGTAACTTTACAGAGCACATGGATGAAATCTAGAGGTGAGAAGTTTGCTCTCCCAAAACATGGCCAGTCTGCAACCAAGGTGGGCAGAATCACAGGTGAATGGAAGCAATGGAGACTCTTCCCCATGGTTTGCATGCTTGTGAAGCAACAGTCAAACCCCTGGGATTGGGAAAATGATTGTCAACGTATTTCAGATATTTACCTTCTCTCAGTTCCACATAAATGAGGCAGGAAAGCCCTGTTTACCAAACAGAATTGAAAAGTTATTGCTTAAACCAGAAGAACTAAATGGTGACTTTTAGCAGTCCTGATTTTAACCAAATTTAACTCTTAGATTTCCCCAGTTAATAGCAGACAGCTCTTGTTGTGGCTGATCAGGTGACATTTAATTTGCAACATGATGCCACAACAGAGTGTGCAATGGATTTATTTGAATCACTGTCTCAAGTCATGCACTAAGCTTATTTTTGAGACCAGGAATATTTGCACAGCACCAGGCATGTATGAATTTTAGAGAGAACACAGACCAAATGAGGATTCTTCTCCAAAAGGCCCGACAAGCCAAATGCTAATCCTGAGTGTAAAACAGGAATCACTCCAACTGGATATGCAAGCTGCACTGAAAGCTGTAATACTTATCCTATCACAAACCCACAGCCTAGGCCAATATTCCCAGTAAGATTAAAAAGTGTATTTGCTACCCATTAATTTATAAGCATAAACTCCACAAGTAACTTCAGAACACACACAAAGCAAAGCCAACGTCCCGTGGAGCTCACAGTCTACATCAACACTGTGAAATCTGAGATTAACATAAACTCCAGCACAGGTCTATGTACCTTCCAGGAAAGGATATTTGCTCTTTTACAGTCTGACTAGGTCACTGCAAATTTAATAAGACTGTAAATAATGACACTGGAGGAAGAACGACGGCTATCTGCTGAGCTCTAGCCCAGTAAAACAATTAATCAGGTCTATCCAGCGCAGGCATGCCACAGTTTATCAGCTGTGTGCTCACACAAGCAGAGCTCCCTGGCTAAACATAAACTAGCTGGGGCATTAACGTGAACTTCAAACCAGTTCTGAATCTTTTAAATTAATAAAACATACTCCTGTGTGTCACAGAGACATGGGGGACCCATTCCACAGCAGAATTGACTCTCCAGGCACTGAATTTTGGAAGCTCTGTAGTTTTCTTTCACTTCCTCTCACTCTCGCCACAGCCTGTCAGCGTGACAAGTTCTCTGCTAAGGCCATAAACATGTGAAGATCTCCTGCCTCACCACGACTGGCACCAAGCACTGCTCTGAACTTAGCACTCTGTCACTCTGAACAACACAGTTCTGAAATCACTTCTGGCATGGCGAGTGCAGCGAGTCCCTGAACGCTGATGGGCTAAATGTCCAAAGGTATCCTAAAGGTTCCCATGTGCCCCAGTTATTCCCTGTAGTTCAACAACAACGTGCGAAAAATCCTTCACGTTAAAGTGTATTACCAAAAAACCCAAAAAGGAACACACGCACTGAGAGCAGGGGGAAGCAAAGCAGCTTTCACAGCCCAACCGTAGCTCAGCCTGGAAGCTGGGGACTGCTTGGGCACAGGGAAGAAGGAAAAAGCAGGGTACCCAACCTGAGATTCTGCCAGCTATAGCTATTCTATCAGGGCTTGGGCACATTTCAAATGGCCCCAGCGGAAATCCCTTTAACACATCGCTAGCAAAAGGCCTTCATAGGTCTAACTGAAAAAGAACCCAAAAAGGAAGTAGGACTGAAGTTGAAGACAAAGAATGTTGCCAGTAGAGCAGATGCCTGTGAGAAAGTCACCTGACCAAAACCAAACGGTGCAGAAGAAACAACTACTTAAATATGAAAGTGATACACATAATGGCACAGAATTCTTAGTTCAAGGTGACTCTGAACTCCCGAGTTAAGGAGTTAACTCCTGAGCCCATTCTGTTAAGTTCTCATTCTGAAAACTACTCGTAAACAGGAAATTCAGCAGCTAACTCTTCATGGCGAAAGAGGCAGAGCCCGTAGTTATATGGCAACACAGAATTTGAGTTCTTGCCATAACTGTCTTCCCTCCAAACAATATTTGGCTGAAGTGTATAAAAAAAACCCCAAACTCTTCATTTATTTTTCAGTTATTGTTAGGTACTACAACTTAGTGCAGAAAAGTAATTTTTCTCTTCAAAAACCTCCCCTATTAAGGAAACCGTATTAAGCATCTGAAGTTATCACACAAAAAATCCCAGCTAAAAAGGTTTTTAGTCTACCGAATTAACTAAACTTGCAGACATTTCTCCACGAAACAGATAATGCTTTCAAATTCAGAGGTTTTTTTTTATCCTTGCAATTAACAAGAGATTAAAGCTCCCGATAAAGCCCACAACTATTCCTAGCCCTAGGCCACCTTTCCCATCTAAACTGTGGGAGGGAATTTAAATGAGTCTCTTACCTGCTTAGTTTTCTTTCGACTTCTTTGGTAGCTTTAGCTTCCAATTCTCTGGAACAGAAAGTGGTATTGGTTTCCATGTCAACAGCAATGCAGCACGAAAATAAAACTGGTGCGGGTCAGGATGCTCAGGGAGCTCCAGGCGGGGTTGGTCAGGAGGGAAGGGGGAGAGCAGGATCGCGCAGGGCGGGTGTCCCCGGGGAGGGCGAGGGGACCGGCAGGACCCGCACCCGCACCCCGTGTGCCCCGCAGCCCCCGCGGCAGCCCCGCATCGCCCCGCACCTGCCC
>VXBU01015250.1:610209-626062 GCA_013400315.1 Bombycilla garrulus
CCGGCGCTGCGGAGCGGGAGGGCCCGGCAGCTGCAGCCGCAGCTCCGCCGCCATTTCCTGCCGCCGCCGCCGCCCGCCCCGCGCGCAGGAAGCGAACCCGCCCCGGCCGCGCTTCCGGGGCGCCCGCGCGGGGGGAGCGGGAACGGGAACGGGGACGGGGGGAGCGGGATCGGAAACCGGGGAGAGGGATCGGGAACGAGGGGAGCGGGATCGGGGACGGGACAGGGAACGGGACCCGGCACGGGGGGAGCGGTGCCAGGAGCGGAGCTCCCCAGGAATCAGGGAACGGGGCTCCCCGCATGCAGGGAGCGGGACCCCCGAGCCCGGCCCGGGCCGCTCCTGCGGGGCTGGGAGCGCGGCCGCCTCGGGCCGGGGTCCCGCCTGGGTCACGGAGTCACAGCATCTTCACTTGGCCGGCGGCTGTGTCGGGGGTTGGATGGATCTCAGGGAAAGGTTCTTCCCCCGGAGGGTCTGGCACTGCCCAGGCTCCCCAGGGGATGGGCACGGCCCCGAGGCTGCCAGAGCTCCAGGAGAGTTTGGACAGCGCTGCCAGGGATGCACAGGGTGGGATTGTTGGGGTGTCCTCTGCACAGCCTGCAGTGGGACTGGGTGATCCCTGTGGGTACCGTCCAGCTCAGGAGATTCTGTTACTCTGTGATCAAGGTTGGGAGAGACCTTTAAGATCATCCAATCCAACCTTCCACCAGCACTGCCACTGTAACCCTTAAACCCCAAAACTGTATCACCCAGATCAGACGCCTCTCAAACACTCCCAGGGATGGGGACTCCACCACCTCCCTGAGCAGCCCCTTCTAAAGGCTGACCACCTGAGAAGTGAAAAAAATTTTCAAGTATCTAATGTGAACCTCCCGTGTCTCAGCTTAAGGCCATGTCCTCTTGTCCTCTGTCTGCAGCACAGTAGAGGAGATGAGCCCCACCTCACTACACCGTCCTGGCTGGGGGGTTGTGGGGAGTGACGAGGTCACTCACAAGGCTGTAGTCTTTAGTTATGCCACTCACACACAGGAATTCCAGGTGCTGTCTCTTCAAGCACCCTCAGCAGAACACACTCGTTCCCCAAGCAATGCAGGACAAGGCACAGAGGACAAAACATCCATTTCCACACATGTTTTCCCTGAGTGGGGCAGCTCTCCCAGGGGGCTGCTGCTGTGCCAGCTCTGTGCCAGGCAGAAGGAGTTAATGTCTAAATAACCACAGAGACATTTTTCTTAACCTTACACTGACTCTGTCGGGTTGAGGGAGGGAATAGAAAAGTCCTCAGCACTGGCAAACTTGGTGAGAGATCGATGTATGTGAACATGGAGCTTAATCCAAAACACACAGGGATATTTCAAATAGAGCAAATGAAGAGTGAGAAGTACATGAGCCACACTCTGTTACTGGACTAGGCTTCAGTAACAATATTCCAGAAATTCGAAAAATCAAACCAGAATTGAGAGCAGTAATGTCAGGACCAAGCGGAACACAGTGGACAGGAATTCCAGTAAATGGTTCTGCATCTGACAAGCACTCCCAACCAAGGTTTTGTTGGTACGGAGAAGTTCTCGCTCTCTCCTTGCCTCCAGCTGCCCGTTGGCACCAGCATTTCCCAGCCCAGTTTCAGTTGGCCGTTACCATTCTTAGCAGTGCTGGTGAGAAGAGGAATGCTCTTTGATTCATCTGTGAGACCAACAGAGGCCCTGGGCACATGAGCCATTGTCCCTGGAAATCTGCTGCTGCATCCACTGTCTTTCTGCCAGCATGAAGTACAGTAGTTTTCAGCTGAAGAAGATCCTACAGTATTAGAGGCAGGGTTTATGACAATGTAGAGTAGCCAGTGAGTGCATTTTTGTCCTGAGAGGCTCAGCAGTGCAGAGTGCATCGCTGTGAGCTGAACAGGCACAGCTGTAAAGTGACAGTTTGAAATCAGTTTCTGTATCTTGTAATAACTTGTGAGTTAATTTGGTCTTGTTTATTTTTCTTCATATGAAAAAGTTTGGACTGTCATGTAATTGTGTGTAACTGAAAGCCATTATTTCCTCAAGTGTGACTCAGCTCTCTCTCACTGTTCCATTCACAGCAGCCCTGTTTCATGTCTCTTTGGAGGCACTACACGTGGTGTAGGAGGGCTGCTGTTAAGTCTGTCCTCAGTTGGGAAGGCTGATGAATTCATTACATACTCCTGTTATGTCAGTTTGTTAACTGTATTGTGCCACTGTCAATAAAATTCATAGTCAAGGTCTGCAGCTTTCTTTATTATTTTAGATTATTCTCTAATGTTATTTATGCACGTGCCCCTAGCAAATAGACCACTGCAGGAGTGCCTTTCTTTCTGCACATAAGTGCTGCAGCTGGCTGTACACCGTCAGCAAAGCCTGTGCAGGAACCAGCCCTCCGTCACTTACCCCGTCATCTCCTCCTTGCATCAGCTCACGGCATTACCTCTCACCCTCACAGGCAGCACTTCGCTCAGCTGAGTCCTGACACGTGTGAAACTGGGGAATTCCTGGATGGACTAGGGAAATTCAGGAATCCTCAAATAGGAAGAATGTTTTCTTCTAGAACCAGCAGATTGAGCTTCACCCATGCAAAAGGCCATCATCCAAAGCAGTGGTACTGGCTGCTGGCTGGAAGCAGCACTCGAATGTTAACCGCTCCTGGTTTTAGCTTTAATATGTGCTGAGTGTAGAGTTATTTGGGAACTGAGGTTCTGGAGGACCTTCTCTCCTGCTTACTACAGTTCTTCGGTTTGTTCTTTGTCCCTTGGTGCTCTCTGAAGCTTGCACCTCGGGATTTCTTTGCTAAGGTCGCAGATTCTGATTCTGCCAGCAAAGGGACAGCAAAACACCTCTGCGCTTAAAATGATGTTCGTAACCAGCTGTCTTGAAGGGTAGATAAACCCTTAACCCCCACCTGTGAAATGTCAGTGCTTCTCCTCCTCGTGGGATCGCTGTCCCCCGGACCCCCATGCTCCTGGATGGGAAGGAGCACTCTGGGCAGTGTGTGCAGGGAGGAGACAGCTCGTGCCACCTGTGGTGCTCCCTCCTCGCCCTGGCACTGCTGTCCTTCCCTGGTGTGGGTTTGAACGGCTCTGCAGTACTCTGCTCACACACGGCATTGGAAACTAGAAATAATGGCAGCAGCTTTTCAAGGGCAAACACCCAGCCCGCATCCAGGCAGCTGCCAGGGATGGACCCGTGCAGTTACACTTTCACCACTCAGCAAACATGCCCTCCTGGGCAGTGATCCCCAAATATCCTCTCCCAGCAACAGCAGCCACCACCTGTGCAGTGCCAGTCTGGCACACACACACCTCCTTCCATCGTCACGTCCCCATTCACTTTTTAATTAGGATTTTCATATCATCAGAGCAAGAGAATAAACTGCAGGAGGCAGAGAAATGCACTGCCTGAAAACAGTTAAAGAGGAGCTGGCGCCATTTCAGCGTTCCCATCCCCTCCGCCCTTCCCCTTCAGCTGCAGTTTGCTCTCAAGGCAAAGGAAGCCGACATGTTAGAAAATACTTTCTGCTTTGTGTCTGGGGAAAAGAGAGCTGGGGCTGTCTTGGGAGAAGCTCAGGCATGGGGACGTGGAAAATTTGCCATCAATAACTCGCAGCCGCTTGCTCCATTCAGCGCCGTTACACAGAGCGGAGCCGCTGTCACCGGCAAAACAGATTGTTTGCAAAATTGCTCTTGACTTGAATAATCTAAATGAGCTGATTTGACAGACAAGAGAAAACAGTCTCCTTGTCTATGTGGTGGCTCTGTGTTCCTCTGCAAGGAGGCTCCTTTCTTTTTCATCATAGACGCTTTACTTAAGGATTTAAAAATAGCCCAGGCAACGGTAAGAGGCGGCAATATAAAGGTACTGAACAGGCAGCACTTACTGATGAAACAATCCCTGCGCCAGAGTCTGTCAGCACAGTCATCTGGGCTGTGTGCTAGAGAGGGACATCTGGGGCTCTGAGGAGCCTTAATTAGGAGAAAAACCCACAAATGACATAACTGGAAGCTGGTAGCAGAAAGTGTTGGGCTTGCCTTCCAATCAGCCCTGGAAGCAGCTGGAAACAGACCTGGAAAGCAAGGAACACTACCCCAGGCCGAGGCTGGGGTTCCACAGTCAGTTTCGTTTCAGGGGCTGCAGCAGCAAACAGCCCTCGGATCTGTGCTGAGAGAACATTCCCCGCCTTTCCCCCGGGCCCCAGTGCCTTGGCAGTGCTCTCAGAGCGATCAGAGCAGGGCAGAGCAGGCACTTGGGGTTATTAAATGAGGATTTAATCCTACCCTTTAAATCAGCAAAAAAATTATCAAAGATAAAGGATTTCCCTGTGTTTTAAAGCCAGTCCAACTTGCATTCCCTGATCTGTGTTTGGGAAGGCTGCCAACTGCAAAATGGAATCGCTGAGCCTGGATTTCGCTCTGCATCCAGCCAATTACGGCGGCCCCGCGGCCCCGCTTGGAAGTGGTGCAGTACCAGAGACTGACAAGATCCAATCTTTATTTATTTACCAGGGCTGCATTGCATTCCAAAGGGAATCACAGTGCTGGGCTTACTGCAGCCCTCCCAGGTGCCACGTTCCACACTGCTCAGACATCAGGGAGTACAGCCAGCCCAAATCCCTCATGGGGCTGGCGGGGGTGTCCCCAGGGCTGCACACCCTGCTCGTGTGCTCTGTCCTGCACCGTGTCTAACAGCACTGAGCCCTTCCTAATCAATACTCATCAATCCCCTCGCCCACACCTGCCCTTTTTCAGATTAACAGATTTCACCTGTTTCCTTTGCGCTTCTCACTGAAATGGCACAAACAATTCCTGCTCTGTCGCAGACCAGTTCTTTTTGTGCCAGCAATATGCTCTGGTTTAGGCTTCAGAGAGAGATTCGTCTGCGGAGTTTCCTAATTATGGAGAATAAAATGGGGCCAGGACATACTTTATTGAGCAGCACCACAGACCACAGCGAGAGCTCTGGCACCTTTTACCTCCTGGGACTGTCTCCAGGTGGGGAAGTGTCCTCATGCAAAATCATGTCAGTGCTGCCTGGGTGGCTCTCGCAGCTGCTGTCGTGCCCGAGCCTCAGCTGGCACCCACTGTGCTGTTTCTGTGGGACCCTGAACTCCTGTGCTCCTGATTCTCCCGGTGTCCCCAGCACTCCCTGTGCTCCTGATTCTCCCGGTGTCCCCAGCACTCCCTGTGTTCCCGATTCTCCCGGTGGTCCCAGCTGCAGGCACTGCAGTGCTGAGGAGGTCACATCTCACCATAACCATGCAGTGAATCACTTAGCAGGGTGTCTGAGGTTTAGCACTATGAAAGCTCCTTGCAGTGAGACCCTCGGGAGCAGCTCCCGTGCCTGCTGCAGCTGCAGCCCTGCCCGGCACCGTCAGGCTCTGAGGGATGTGGCCCAAGGCTGAAGGAGCTCCAGTCCCACCTCTCCCCACAGCAGCAGGGTAGGACAAAGTGCTGGATAAACTCCCCTCAGCTGCTGTCCCAGGATGGCTACCAGCTCCTGCTGCCTTCCCAGACGCCTGTTTTGGAGGACAGGTTCTCCTGGAGACATTTTTTCTTTCCTGGGCAAGGCTGACACACAGCTACTGCTTCTGCCCTTCACAAATTATCCCCTGTTCTCCCTTTACCCTCTCAGTTCCCTCCATGCTCTGAGGGTTGCAGGGACGCTCTGGGGAGCACCAGGACCTCAGCAATGACACTTCACAGCCCCTTTTGTGTCCCCTCCTGGCTGCCTCCCTGTGCCCTGGGGAACATCCTGGAACCCGGGGTCCTCACAAACCCTTAATAATAACCTGTGGATGCACACACACACTTTTGCACACTTGAGCAGATGTGCAACATCATCCCTTCTTGGGAGCCTTGAACCCCCTGGAAACAAGGACAGATATTGCAATAATTGGATTGCACTGTCCAGCAAGCTGGCTCTGAGCTGGCAGCCACAGAGAGGAACTGCAGGCTGGGCAGGATCCCAGCTTGGGGCTTCAAGTTCACTCCAAGCACTTTCTTCCTCTGCCAGGGGCTGGAATATTAACTACTATCTCAGTTCAGCAGATCTGGCTGCCCCCAGGCCTCGAGAACAGGGCTGTGCTGAAAACGGCGCGTCTGACTGCACAGGGAAATGCCAGCTATGCCTGGGGAGGGGGAGAGGAGGAAAACGCCCGCCCCCACTCGCTCCTGCCCGTCCGATGTGTGGCCGCCGGCACGGCCCCGTCCTGCTGCCCTCTGCCAGGCGATGCGGTCACGCCAGGCAAGGAGGAGAGCGAGGAAACGCAGTGTTCTCACCCCGGCCGAATCCCACGGATTTGTGAGCAGCTACTGCACCGATCAAACAAAGGCTGCTTTGAAATGGATGCCTGGCCTGGCCGGCTGCCAGCGCCGGGCGGGAGACAAAGGCTGCGAGCACAAACGCAGCGCTGGAAGCGGCGAGCCGAGGATGCTCTGCGGCACGGAGAGCGCGTCGCCATGGAGACACGGCGGCCGCAGCGGGCACGAGAGGACCCGCACCGGGATGGACTGGGAGCCCCCGGAGCCACCAGAGCCACCGGAGCCACCAGAGCCACCGGAGCCGAGAGACAGAGGCGCTGCAGGGGAGAGGCTGGACCAGGCACTGGCTCTGTGCCACCCCAGGCCCGGGACAAGCGGCATGAATGGCATCTGTCGAGCAGTGAAAGTGAGGGGGATCCGTGGAGGAATTTTCTTTCCCCTCATTTCATCGATGCAAAAGCTTTGTGAGCTGATGCAGAGGGCGCAAACCTCTGAGCCGGCCTGGGCGGTGGCACAGAGAGAGCAAACCCTTCCACACATCCCAGAGAGCTCACATCACCTGCACAAGGATGTAACAGTCACTGTGCAGAATTATGCCATGAAAGGCTGGTGGTGACAAACACAGCTGTGTGCCTGATCGTGGTGCAGGGTCCTTTATCACTCAGAGAGCAGGAGCTGCTCCTGGGTCCTGTCCTGGCTGGAGAGTCTGTGTGGAGGCACTCGTGTCCTGCCAGGATGCAGGCACGGGCCAGGCAGGGAACACCTGGGGGTTCATTATGCCTGGAACACCACCTTGCCCTGACCTTCTGCCTGCCCGTGGCCCACAGCGGGCAGGAGCTCATGCCAGGGTGGTCTGATGTGATGTGGGGCCACCCTGAGCTCACAGACAGCTCCGTGACAGCAGCCACCACCAGGACACCCGTGCCAGCAGCGTCCTGGGCAGAGGGTGAGCCCCCTTGTCACCACCCCTGTGCAGGACCCTCCACCACGGGTATCCTGGAAGGGAACAGGAAGATCTGTCCCGTATGCTTTCCATAAAGCCCGAAGCCCTGGAGGGTTTGCAGAGCACGAGGGGGAACAGGAAGCAAACCATCATTTTTTAAGCCCTGGGAGACACTCAGGTGCCACCACAGCGAGGGCTGTGTAAACAGCCAGGAAGACAGATTAGACACAACAGAGCTCACTGTCAGCACACGACAAATAATGAACGAAGGATAAGGATCCCCAGGGAGGCGCTTTTCTAATAAATGACATTTTGATCTATAGCTTTAACAACTCGTCCCAAGCCATCACATTCTGAATTAGGGAACCCATAACCTGCCCCACCAGTTCTGGGGAGGGTCAGGGAGGCAGAAACACAGCGGTGAGGAAGGTGATGGGGACACTTCCTGCACTTGCAGACTGACTGCCAGAATTCCTCATCAGCTTTACCACTGATAAAAATCACCAGTGAGTTTCCTGTTTTCAACACCGAACTGCCAATGCTCCCACAGCCAGCCCCACGCTGGGTCTGGTCCTGCCCCACGGGCTCTGCAGCACAAGGAGGAACAGGAACAAAACCCAGCAAAGTGTCTGCACAGCGGAGCTCTACTGAAACCCTCCTGGCAGCCAAACATCCTCAGGTGGGTGTTTTTCCAAGAATTAAGCCCCTGTTTCCTCTGCAAAGTGCTGGAGGTCCCCCCCTTTCCAGGGGCTGGCTGTGACTGCTCTGGCTCTGACAGCCCTGTCCCCACCAAATCAATTACCAGACACCTGCCCCTGCCCTCACAGCAGCAGCCTGTGACCAGCCATCCCTGGGTCTCACTTGTTCCTGTGAGCAACTAAAACTTAATTTATCTTATTTTAATTAAAGCTTTAAAAACCCAGTAGCCTTTGATTTCTCTCTTTGCTTTGCAGGGAAAAAAAAAAAAGCCAGAAGGATAAAGGGACAGGCAGGAGAGAAAAGGCTTTGAGACAAACATGCAGCAGCTCTGTTGGCTTTTATTTTACGTGTAGCCCTTTTCTTAAAAGAAATAATTATGTTTCAAAACCTCCTTTCCCTGTTCTGAGCACTGCCTCTTTCCACATTAATGCTATTTGCATGCGCCATCTCCTCCCACCCTTCAATAATTTAAACCTTCATTTTTTATTCACTCAGTTGTCAGATTCATTTACATATCATATATCTATATTTAACACTGACTTTGCTTCCCTGTTTTTTTATTTTTACACGGGAAATAGATTTCCCTTCTAATCTGAGCCCATCTGGGGCAGGGCTGGCTGTGGGGATCAGCAGTGGGGGCTGCAGGGGTGCTGAGGGTGGGTGCAGCTGTGCTGGCAGGGGCTCAGCAGCCCCATGGCCCAGCCCTCAGCTCCATCAGGTCTGGGGAGCTCAGGCTGTGGCCTCTTCCTCCTCTCCACATCTCCTCCCCTGTCCTCCTCTCCACATCCTCCTGCACACCTGCGGACAGGCTCAGCCTCGCCCGCTGCCACAGGCTGGGCCAGGGCAGCATGGGCAGGGGATGTGGGCAGGGGATGGCTCCAGGCCTCCCTGCTCTCCTGGCTGTGTTCTGACAGCTCTGCCCCTGTGAACAGTGCCAGGCAAAGGGTGAGATTGCTGTCAGCACCGGGTGTGCTGTGGGGCTGCCAGCAGGGTGGGAGTGCAGCCCCACGGGGCAGGAGAGCTGTGCACGGGTGTCCTTCAGCTGCCTCTGCCCTGAATCTGCCCAGAAAACCAAGAAAAATCAGCAAGTAAAGGTTCAGCTGACACTAGAGCCTCTCCACACAGCAGCATCTGGCAGTTCCTCACATTAGTGGCTGTGCCAGAGCCGGGGCCAGCCCCTCCTGACCCCTTGAAGCAGGCTGTGCCCGCAGCCCCCAGCACGGCCCCGCAGCACCAGGGGGACAGGGGACACAGGACACCAGGGTCTCAGAACAAATACATGGCAGCACCCAGCAGTGCCTGCTGGGGACCACCCGGGCCTGAGGAGGGGCATTAGAAACACCCCTGCAGTGCCAGGCTGGCCAAACTCTGTCCCACAGGTGCAGTGCCATGGGAGCCAAGGGCTATGTACGCTCCATGTGGGTAGGCTTAAGGCCTATGGAAAGTAAATAGCGTTAAAGACAATTTGGAGAGAGAACCTGAATGAGAAAGGGGTAAATCACCAAGCCAAGGCACTGAGGAGAGGCTCAGATCCCCCTCCCTCATTTCCCACATTACTAGAAAAAACAGTGAACTGATCTCAGACAAATGAGCCCTCTGGACCCAATTTTTCAAGTTAATGAGCTCCTCTTGCAGCACTTTCCCTGCAACGAGACTCCCAGCACCTACTCCTTGCCACAGCTTCTAGGGAGCAGAGCCATCCCCATCCATCTCCCCCGTGCTGAGGAGGGGGCAGCCGCAGAGCCCAGCTGGGCAGGGTGGGCAGGCAGAGAGCCCGGAGCCCTGGCCCTGCACCCAGGGACCGGCAGCAGCCCCAGACACCGGGGCAGAGCCCCCGTGCTCCTCCCTAGCCCAGGGTGGGGGCTTGCCCAGAGCGGTGGAGCTCTGCCAAGGATGCTGCAGGGCCCTGTGATGCTTTAAAAGCCCTGAGGTTTTGGTGGCAGCTGTTCCCTGGGTGAGCACCGAGGGCTCATCTGGCAGGCCGGCACACGCCCAGCAAGCCCGGCACGTTCTGCCTCTCAGTCCTCCAGCACCAGCCTCCAGCTGAACTGGAGTTTGCCACATTCAAAATAAATGCTTGGTTCAGGGGGAAATTGCTTTCCTTGCTCCCAGAAACATCTTTGCAGTCCTGGGTGGAAGATTTCCCAGGGATTTGAGTGTATTATCAGAACTGTCCCTCTCACTTGCCCTTCCCCAGGCAGGAGAGGGGAGCAGGGCCGCAGGACACGGCTCCAGCACGAGCAGCACTCCCCACTATTATGCTTAAATTAACAGGGAAGTTTTGGTAAATTGAAGACTAATTTTCTCCTGGGAACAGATCATTAAATTACAGAATACTAATGAAAATTTACAGCATCTGGAGAGAGGGTGGAGGGAGGGGCAGAGGGAGCACTTTGTTAATATTTTTCCTATTTTTTCCTGGCTGCAGCCAGAAATGGGGGCTGCCACATCCCAGCCTGGAGCTGAGACAGACACATCCACGGGGGTTTGAAGGACGGGACCAAAAACCCAGGTGGGGGAAGGTGCAGGGAGGCCAGAGCAGCCCTTCTGCATCCCCTGAGAGAGGCAGTGGTGGGGATGAGACCCCTCTGTCCCCTGTGTGATCTGGCAGCTCGGCTCCTCCATCCTCCCCGCAGGCTCACACCCTCCCCGGGTCGGTCCCCCCGCCCGCCACCCCTGCCCAGGGCTGGTGGCAGCAGTGCCATCGCCCTGGCAACGCGCTGGCTGAGCACGCAGCCGCCTGGATCGGGGAGGGAACAGCAGCCGCTCTTGGCCGTGTTTTTCCAGTCGAACTCAATTTCTTCAGAGCAATGAGGCTCAACAGCGCTGGGAGTGCAGAGGCAGGAGCTGCCTTTTGGGGAGGGGGCACTGGGGAGAGCTGTGTCTGGGGGGGCTCAGAGTGAGGAAATGCAGATTTTTTTATTGCTTCGACCATATGTAATTTGAATATTCAAACTACTCTGGAATTCATTTAATTAGACATGAATTTCACAGGCAGCATTTTTGTAAATCTTGAAAGGCATTAGTGTTTTTTTCACTCCCTTCAAAACGTTGACTAACCTTAAATTTATTTCTTTTTAAATTTTTAAAAATCCAGATCAATCACATCTGAAATCACCTTGAGAACGTCACCTACGCTGCTGGGTGATCCCGTGGTGTTAGTGAGGGGC
This sequence comes from Bombycilla garrulus, assembly GCA_013400315.1. Lineage (NCBI taxonomy): Eukaryota > Metazoa > Chordata > Aves > Passeriformes > Bombycillidae > Bombycilla > Bombycilla garrulus. Next base: position 621,290 of record VXBU01015250.1, read on the forward strand.
GTGTGGTGATGTCAGTTTGCTCTTGGCTGTGATGTAATGTGTTTTATGGCAGCGTTTGGGTCAGCCCGGCAGAGTGAGAGATCTCTGAGCTCCCTCCCATGAGCATTTCCCAGCCCTATAAAGCTCCCTGGGGAGCAAGCAAGAGGCTGGAAGAGAGGCAGGGACCCGTGCAGCCCCGTCTGCAACCTCTCCCTAGTTAGCTCCTTCCTCATTATCCTTCCCTACCCTTTTAATTTCTCTCTAAACTCAACCAGCTATTGCTGTTCAAACTGAAATAATTAATTGGAACAAAATTGCCACTGTAGGAGAAAAGAATGATTAAACCCATCCAGCGGACAATGGGGCAATCACAGCCCAAGCAGCTAATTGCAGGGATGCGGGATAATAACAGAGCCCTGGGCAAACTGTGGGGCTGGATGAGCTGGGAGGAGGCTCTGGGCTTGACTTGGCTCCAGGTCTGGGGCCCGATTCCTGGAGTAAGGACAGAAATGCAAGAGGGGAACATCACTGGGGAGGGAGCATGCAGCCAGGACTGCTGGGGAAGCAGGAGCAGCAGCCCTGGAGCTGCAAGGGGGGATGGCACGGGCACAGGGATGGCACGGGCACAGGGATGGCAAGGGCACGGGGACGGCATGGGCACGGGGACGGCATGGGCACGGGGACGGCCGAGCTGTGGGGTGACTGCAGCCACTGTTAAAGGACACTGCACACGAGTGGGGACAAGAGTGTCCCTGTGCCCACCCTGAGGTCCCTCCTGGAACCCAGTGTCAGGAGGTTGGGGTGAGCCCATGGCCATCACCAGGTGTGTGATTGTCCCAGGGATAACGAGGAAAATGAGCGCTCTGGAAGGTTCTCTGCTGTCTGTGCAGCAAAGGGTGACCTTGGCCCCGGGAGCTCGCTGCAGGGCAGCAGAGCAGGAGTGGCCCAGGGGAACGGGAGTGAGTGCTGTCCTGGCCTGACACTCAGGATGAGGAGCAGAGCCCTGGCAGAGGGGAGGGGGAACACCTGCACGTCATAGGGGTGATGGGCTACACACCTGAGCCCTGGCTGGGGGAACACACAGGCCCTGTGCCCTTCCCAAAATCCCAGATTTACAGCTCTGCTCTGGCCAGCCTGTGAGCTGTGGGGCAGGGTCACCTCGCCCCACCCACAGAAATGTGGGGCAATGGCAAGGCCAGCACACCCCGTCACTGGCCAAAGTGAGTGCCACCAGCCCTCTCCAGACACTCACAGCAGCAGGAAAACCAAGGGGCAATCCCATTTCGGGAGGTGCTGTGCCTTGCCAGACTCCCAGGGGAGCTACTTGGCTCCCTCCCTGCCCTCCCTGCACACATTAAAACAACATTTAGCTCCCAGTCAGGGGCCTGGGACTTTCCTTAGCGGAGATATTTTCACCTCCCCAGCCTCAGTGAGAGCGAGTTCAGAGCGGTGTGAGGTTGGAAGCGGTCACTGGTTGCCCGGTGCTTCCCAGGCACGGCACAGGGAGCTCCTGCTGCCCAGAGCACACCAACCCCACACAGCTCCTGGTCTCTGCACTGACAGCTCCTGTTCTGAGGCACTTCTGACCGTGGCTGGAATTCTAACAGCCCAAAGGACTGCTGATGCACTCAGAGGGGTTCTGGTGCCCGGGGAAGCCAGGGCTGCCCCTCACCCCATGTTCTGCTCTTCCAGCCACAGGGATAACTGATGGGGAAATTGCAGCTCAGCCTCTGTGAGATCAGTGGGGGCACAGGGCAGCTCCCACCAGCACAGGGATTTGTGTCACTGCCAGGCCTAAGTGTCGTGGAAAACACAAACCATCAAAATCACACTCACGACAAGGAGGGAAAAAGGGCCAGAGTGAAGCCAGTGCACATGCAACCACAGAGCAACCATCTGGAGGAGAGAGCAGCTGCCTTACTGTTCCCAGTCGTCTGGCACCAGCGGGTGGGGACCTCGTCTTGGCACTTAGAGGGTGACGGCTCTTCTCTGACCTTCATGGAGACAAAAGACAGAGAGGGTTCAGCTCCACTGCAGACGGGGACAAGGCACAGGAACCCCTCCCCACGGAAACCCAGCAGAGCTGAGCCCTGCAGGCAGCACCACTGCAGCCTGCCAGGGGGACCAGCACTGCACAGGCCCTGCTGTTGGCTGTGGCACAGTGGGGACAGCTCGGGGCTGCCAGGGACTCTGAAGCCCTGATTCTGAGTGAACATGCCTGGCAAGGTGAGGAGGCTTCGTCAAAAAAATGGTTTTCTATGAATATTTTCCCACTGTGGCCAAGCTGCAAACCCTGTGTCTGTGTCCACCCTGCAGACGGGCAGCAGTTAGTGGGATATCACCTGGGATGGGGCCCGGCCTCCTGTGCGCCTGTGGGTGCTGTACCCTGGGTGTGGGACCCCACCCAGCACAGCACGGGCTGGGAGCTTGTAAAAAAAAATGAAATGAGCTACAGGAACCACTTTGTGGATTCACTTTTCAGAAGTTCAGTGAGAACAGACGAGTCTCTGCAATTTAAGTGTGATCCACCCCTGCAGTGGCACACAAGGCTACGTGGTGCTGGGTGCCATCCTGTGGTGCCTCAGGCATTGCCCGTTCCCCCAGAGCAGCTGCCCAGCCAGAGGCAGCTCCCTGCAGCCCTGTGGCTCCCTGGCATGCAAAATGCAACGTCAGGAATTCTATCTCCCCCTGAAAGTTCGGGAAGAGAAGGACTGAGACCGCTTGCAGATTTTGCTGCCTGCTCCCCATTCCAGGCACCTCCACCCAAGAACAAACAGCCACAGCACAGGCCCGTGGCCCTGCTCTGCACAGCCTAATTAATCACATTGCTCAGGAAAATATATTGGCATAATTAATAACGCAAGGCATCTCTATTGGCCTCTGCGGCGCAGCAAATTATGAGGCAGTAACACTTGGATGTGTTGACCTGGATTTCATCTATGATCCATCAAACCACCCCTGCCCGGGTCTAGGGAGACACAAATGACACAAAAAAGATAACAAACAAAAGCAAGATGGGCAGCACCGGTGCCCCATTAATCACTCCCAGCGCTGTGGGGATGGGACCCCCAGTTCTGCCCTTTTCCCTGCACAGGTTTGGGTGTGTTACGGGCCTGGAAGGGGAACTTCCTCAGAGAGGTCCCCAGACACTTCCCAGACATCCCCAGGGAAATCCCATTGCCTTTCTATTTCACTGCTGGTGTCAGCTGGTGAGAGCTGATGTGTGTTCAGTGGGAACCCTTCGAGGGGCAGGATCAGGTGAGGGATGAGGGTGCAGCTGGCTGTTCACTGAAACTGGATTTAGCTTCCCTTTAGGGAGATAGGGTTTGGCAGCAGCAGGGAAAAGGTTTGCTGAGGGAGACAAAAATATGTTCAGTAGAGAAAGGGAATCCTCTGGTCAAAACAAAACTAATGAGTTTGTTTTACTCAGCTGTGAGGGCAGAGAGGCTGTGGATGAACTCTGAGGAGCTGGGCCCCGGGGCTGTACCTGGGCTTCCATCGGGCTGTACCTGGGCTTCCATCGAAGCTTCACCTACTAAATTAGTTTAATCATTTCTGTCGTTAGTCATCTTTGTTGAGTCCTCATTTGGAGGCCATTTAAAGGGGATTAGAGGAAAGCTCTGCTCTTTATTCCCCTACAATAGTGATTAACTCTCTGGGCTCACACAGCATTTTCATATTGATGGAAAGAAGCAAAATGAACCCATAACCACAAAATCTAATGCCTGCACCATGGAGCAGGACTCAGAGGCAGTGCTAGGGGAGGAATTCTGGGATGACACCTGGGTGCTCACCTGTCCTCAGTGCAGGGCTGAGGGTGAGAGGCTCGGAGGAGCGACAGGGCAGCTCAGCACTCAGAATGCTGGGGGTAAGATCTGGCACACTGGGAGGGGAACCACCAGGTTCCTGGAAAAAATTTAACTCGGGACAGACCTGACTGCAGCTACTCCAAAATCATCAAACTCCGTGAAACACACAGAGGAAAACCTTTGGCTGGAGATGCAGTTGGTGTTGTTCCAACAAGTGGGAAGTCCTGCGGAGGAATCCTCTCCCTGAGGAGCGGCTCGGCTCCTCGGAGGCCCGCGCCGGCGCTGAATAAACATTTCCTAATCCAAACCAATTCAAAACCACCTGTTGGGCTGTGCCAGCAGCTGGCAGCTCCGTGCCTCTGCTCGCTGCCAGCACCACCCATCCCTGCCTCGCAAAGCCAGCCCGGCTGTGCCTCCCCTGAGCGACCCCAGAGCCCCGGCATCCTGCCCTGAGCCTGCTCCTCCGCTAGCCGGAGAAACACCGCTGGCACCGCCGGCCTCTCAACGTGACTGACAGAACCGGGGTCACGGGGGTGCCCTCGCCCTCCCGCCCCTCGCCACGACACCCGCGGGCCCCGGCTGAGCCGTGCGGGCACCTCCTGCCCGGCACCTCCTGCCCGGCATCCCCGGCTGAGCCGCGCCATCACCTCCTGCCCGTCTCCCCGCGATCCCTCCCCCGCCACAGAGGAACGCGCAGGCTGCAGCAGCCCGGCGCACGGCGCGGACCCGCGTTCCGAAAGCTCATTAATCTTTAACGGGGCGTCTGGGTTAATTGCAAAGGTTACTCACCCGTCAGCGCGAAGGGATCCCGGCGGGAGCGCTCCTCCTGCGCGCGCCGCAGCCTTGGTGGGGAGGAGAGAGCAGAAATGAGAGGAAAGCGGCGGGAGCGGCGCCCGCACCCCTGCCCGGGGCTGGCAGCGGGGACATGGCGGTGACCACAGCCGGCCCCGCCGCACGGACACGGCCCCGGGCCGGGCTCGGCTGC
>VXBU01015252.1:6965-40058 GCA_013400315.1 Bombycilla garrulus
GGGGCGGCTGAGCGGGGCTGCCGAGCCCGCCCGGCCTTTTGTGTGCGGTCGGCGGCCGGGCAGGGGCAGAGCCGGCGCTGCAGTGCCAGCCCGGGGTGGGTTGGGGCTGCTGGCCAGGGCACCGCGCTGACAGCCGCCCCGAAGCCCGGCTGCCTTGCTTGGCCCCGTTGCCTTCTCCCGGGCCAAGGCGATATAACCGAGGGCACCCGGCTGCAGACGATGGGAGAGTTTTCCTCTAGGACAGCTGTTTTGCCTTCCTCGCCAGAGATGAGTTGCTGACTCAGTTTAATATCTAGTGTCTTCAAAGCCTGCTTTATCACAACTCTGAACTCATACTTGCTGCCAGTGTTTCTATTATCCATAGGCTCCAAAGCCAGGAAAGTTGCTGTCTAAGCTTTCTCGCAGATCCTCTTAGTAGCGCTATCGCTTGGGAGAACGGAGTTCAGGTTTGCTATAACTTTTTCTTTTTCTTTTCAATGAAGAGTTTGCCAGACTGGCAAGAAGACGACAGCCTGTGTAAGCCCAGGCCTCCCCCAGTGTGGAGGACATGGCTTCGGGCATTGGATCTCCATCACCGTGCTCAGGAGGCAGTGATGATGATGAGATGGAGATCCTGTTGAACAACGCTATCCCCCAGCATCCAGGTATGCCGAGCCTGCAGGGCGTGCACGTGGAGTGGAGATAATGTTGGTCTCAAGCTGAATATGTGAAATGTATGATGTGTTGGGGAATGTAAATTTATTTTTTTTCTGCGAGTCACACGTATGTTTTTGATATCTGAGTTCCAGGGTTACTGGGAAGTAACTCTTGAAGTGAGAGGCTCGCTGCTTTGTGTCTGGTGGAGCTGATTTTGTTCCAAGCCATTGCAGGTTGTCGGGGCCTGTGCTTGGAGGAGGTGTAGAGGGTGGAGGCAGAGCATCCAATTCTGACAGGGTACTGAAATGCTTGCAAGTTCCAATTTTTATGAATGGGGAGGGGGAAAAGGGGGTGGTATGTGAAAGGGCAGGTTGCCTGATTTGCTTTCATCTGGGAACTCAGACCGGCTGACGTCCAGAGAAAACTGCCCTAGGCTGTTGTGTGACCCACTTTCTGTCATCACCACACCCAATTATTGAGATTTCTTGTGATTCTTGCTTAATGCTGCTGTTGTTTAAGTCCTTGTATCTTGCTTTTTTGCATTGTATTTGCATCCTTGTCATCAACATGAGGCTTGAGTTAGAGCCCTGGGAATTCCTTCTGGTTAGTTTTTTTTTTTATTGTTGTTGTTGCTGCTGCTGTTGATGACCTGCTCTGTGGACATGCATCTGGATTCTTCACTTCCTTGTGAAAAAGGAGTGTTGTGTATAGTCAGTTGTAGGATGAGTGTGGTATTTCCTACTAGATCATGCTTGGAGTGTTGTGGAGTGTCATATAAGAGAAATGTAACTGGAGAAGGGAAGATGGTTGTGTGGAGTTTTGGGGTTTTGTTTGTTTGGCATTTTTTTTCTTAAGCCTAGTCTCTGAAGTTTTCTGGCACCTCTGAGATCTTGGGCAAAATGGGACCATGAGTAACAAAAATCTTTACAAAAAAAGTGGTAAAATCACTGCAAAATGGAGAGGTTTACCTGATACCTTGGAAAGAGTGGGTCATTAGGGGCTCTAAATCAAAACTTGGGGGAAAAGATGTATGATCCTTGAAGGACCTGGTGTTGCAGCACTGTAAGAGCAAAGAGACATCCATTGGTTGGGAATATGGCAGGGGCTAGGCATAGACCTCTATCTCTGCTGTTTCAAGTCTGACTGCGGTAGCTCCTCTGACCTGACCATAGGTAGCTTCCTCCATCCTGCTCAGCTCGGGTGGTCAGGAGGCCATTTTCCCTTGGAGGGAGAAGGAGTGACACTGGCTGTGTGCAGTGGGCGGGGCGGCAGGGGAGGGCGGGTGGCCGCGCTGCTGAGCAGCCTGCCACAAAGATAAGGAAGGGCTGTCTCCCCCTCGGGCCAAGGGCAGCCAGGGAATGGGGGTACACAGACGGATGTGTGCACTGGTGCTGGGGAGCTAGCTTGTGTTCTGGCCAGGCTTGCTAGCTTCTGGGGCTGAGGGAAGGTTCTGTCTAATCTGGATCAGAATAGAGTTGCTGAGTAACAACTTTCCTATGGAGGAGGAAAAGTAGCAGCTTACTGGCCTGTGTTTTGCATGCAGCTGTAGGATGTTCTGTACTGCCTAAGAGGCTAGGTGGTTTCTCTCTTGGAGATCCGTGGATTGAAACAGTATCCTGCTCAGGTTCTCAAATGCATTTGCTGTTTTGCCCCCTTTAAATATGGCCACCTGTTTTACGCTCTTTCCTCTTCTTGTGGGGTTATGGCAAACTTCTTGTCCCCAAGTTCTGAGTGCAATCTGCTTGGAGAAGCAAGCTTGTGGAAATTGGTGGTGTTGGGAGAGGGGAAACCAAGTTTGGTGGTACCTTAGGATACAATTTTTGAGTATCTGTTGTGAACACTAAGAATTGTAACCACCTCTGTTTGTTAGTCTGTAGCAAGAAACAGACAAGTTGATCTCTTTGAATGGGGGGCTATACTGTAGTGTGCAGATGGGGCTTGAATGAGACATGTCACCTCTTCACATGCAGAACCTGAAGAAGAGCCAGAAGAAGAGCTTCTGTCAGAGGTTGACACTCCCAAAATCAAGAAGAAGAAGAAGCCCAAGAAACTGAAGGAACCCAAAGTGCCCAAGCTCAGCAAGCGTCAGAAGAAGGAGGTAAGAAAAAGGATGCTTAAGGTTACACTCTAAAATATGGATATATAGGGTGAGGATGCTTACTGATGTTGTTGGCTGATAGCAGCAATCTTTTGAATGAATCCCGTAGAGGTTGGGGAGAGAGCAGTGTTTAGTGCTTATCCAGGGTATTTTCTCATGCCTGATCTCTCCCTCTCTCCCCAGCTGGGGGACAGCTCTGGTGAGGGAAATGAGTTTGTGGAGGAAGAAGAAGAGATTATGCGCTCTGATAGTGAGGGCAGTGATTATACCCCTGGGAAGAAGAAAAAGAAGAAATTAGGACCCAAGAAGGAAAAGAAAAACAAAGCCAAGCGCAAGGAGGAGGAGGAAGAGGAGGAAGAGGATGATGACTCAAAGGTAACAAGCTACACTGCTGACTGCTTGCTTCTCATTCCCATGTATCTGATTTGGGAGATCACTGTGCTCTCCCTTTCTGATTGCACAGAGAGTTGGGACTGTGTAGTCTCTTCTTCCACTAGACCCTCTTGACTTGGCCTTATTCCCACCTTGCATTCTTCCCTCTCTACTGCTTTAAGGACATATGGAATTTATATTGAATCAAAATACTTTTCCCATTTCCACTGATCTGGTATTGCAGCTGTGTCCTGTGAGTGGATATCCTGTAAGTGGATGCATGGGAAAAAGATTCCCTGGGTTATCTGTGGAATGTGGGAGATGTGTGGAAGTTCTGCTTAGAGTTGTTGTGATTCTCTTTTCGTAGGAGCCAAAGTCATCTGCTCAGCTGCTGGAAGATTGGGGCATGGAGGATATTGATCACATCTTCACAGAGGAGGATTACCGCACACTCACCAACTACAAAGCTTTCAGCCAGTTTGTCAGGTGAGCTGCAAGCCTACACTTGAAATTACTCTGGAACAAAACAAGAGGTGGGACAAAAATGAGATTCCTTGACTTTGGAGCCTCGGTGCACACTAGTGTAGTACCTAGAGTGAAAACTGAAGCAACAGTAAAGTAATTGATTCCCAGGATTTTGTTTTCAGTCATCAAGATGATGCAAGTTCTCCCAGTCCCCTTTCTTCCCCACTATGCTACATTCCATTTCTTTTTTCCAAACTCCCAAACATTTCCATCCTTCATGTAGAGTGAAGGATAAGAGCAGGGAGATTCATTGGCTGTTGAGATCAGAGATTAGAAGGGAATGTAGTTTGAGATAATGATGCTGATGGGGGTGGCAGTGGGGAGGAATAATCTAGATTTCTGGGTAGTTCAGTAACTTTTCCTTTCTTCCTTAATTGTATACAGGCCACTTATCGCAGCCAAGAACCCTAAAATAGCAGTGTCGAAGATGATGATGGTATTAGGAGCCAAATGGAGGGAGTTTAGCACAAACAACCCCTTCAAGGGAAGTTCAGGTGCATCTGTGGCAGCTGCTGCAGCTGCAGCTGTTGCAGTAGTTGAGAGTATGGTGACAAACGTGGATGCTGTCCTGCCGCAGCCCCCCATAGATGTACCGCTCAGGAAAGCCAAGACAAAGGAGGGCAAAGGTGAGATGAAGAGTTTAGCAGGAGGACAGAATGGGAATGGTGTCAGGGCAGTAGCCCTTCTGACTCTGCCTCCTGTGTTCCCAGGACCCAATGCCCGGCGGAAGCCAAAGGCTAGTCCTCGTATTCCTGATATCAAGAAACCTAAAACAAAGAAGGTGGCACCACTGAAAATCAAACTGGGAGGATTTGGTTCCAAGCGTAAAAGATCATCAGTAAGTGATGCTCCTTTCTTGGCCTTGTGAGGAGGAGGTCATGATGTGATAGTAATGCTGGGGTGTGTGTGTCTGAGTAACAAAGCTTTTCTCTTACCTGCCTCAGAGTGAAGATGATGATCTGGATGTGGAGTCAGACTTTGATGATGCCAGCATCAACAGCTACTCTGTTTCAGATGGGTCTACAAGCCGTAGTAGCCGCAGTCGTAAAAAACTCAAGGCTGGGAAGAAGAAAAAGAAAGGTATAGATACTTGCCAACAGTTGGAGACAAGCACAGCTAAGTGTTCAGAGAGATTAGAAGGAGTCTGTGTGGAGTTTTGATGTTTGACAGCATGCTTGAGAGCAAATTGATTGTGAAGAAAGAACCTGATATTATTTTGAATAAGGAGAAGGTTTTCAGGAGTTCTTTCTTATGGAAACAGATGCAGTGCTGAGTTTTCCTGGCCTTAACTGTACCTTTTATTTCATGGGTGGAAGGGGTCACAAAGGGACTTGTTTTGCTTCTCTTTCCAGGTTTTTCTTTTTCCCTGTTTACTTATATAGAGTAAGAGTTTTGTATTCTGGATCTCTAGATGGCTATGTAGGCTGTTGGGGAAATGCCCTCTCTGTAGGAAACCTGTATCCGTGGCTTGTCCTACAGTAGCTCCTTATCACCCTCTGCAGGTGAGGAGGACTCCACAGTGGCTGTAGATGGCTATGAGACTGATCACCAGGACTACTGTGAGGTGTGCCAGCAGGGAGGGGAAATTATATTGTGTGATACCTGCCCTCGTGCCTACCACATGGTTTGCCTGGATCCAGATATGGAGAAAGCTCCAGAGGGCAAATGGAGCTGCCCACACTGTGTGAGTATTGGATTCCCCAAATGGTGCAAGAGATCGTGGGTGAGGGGGATGTCAAGTGACTTGGGGCTGTTTCTGTGGTAATGAAATAATCACTTTGTTTTTCTGATTTCCCTCTCCCATAGGAAAAAGAGGGCATTCAGTGGGAAGCAAAGGAGGATAACTCTGAAGGTGAGGAAATCCTGGAGGATGTAGTGGGGGATGCTGAGGAAGAGGATGACCACCATATGGAGTTCTGCAGAGTCTGCAAGGATGGAGGAGAGCTGTTGTGCTGTGATGCCTGTCCTTCATCCTATCACATCCACTGTCTGAACCCCCCACTGCCTGAGATTCCCAATGGAGAATGGCTGTGTCCTCGCTGCACAGTGAGTTTCTGCTAATACCTTTCTCCTATTGCTACAAGAGGTGATTGATCTAATCCCTTTGGATCATTAGATTTCTATGAAAATACACAGTCCTTTGAAGACTCTCTCTCCTCATACATTTTTGTCATGAAGCTTTAAAGGCCTGACTTTTTGTAGCTGTATTGTGCCCTGATTGCTTTCTCTAGAGAGTGGGAAGAACCACTGGCCTTTGGGTCTCATGAGATTTGTCCACGTGCAGGGTAGTTGGGCAGTTTTTGGTCCAGCATGCCAAGGATCACTTTTCTGGGCTCCTGTATGTGTGTAGAAGCAGGAGAACAAGTGCAAGTGAATTCAGTGCTTAAAGTCATTTAAACTAATGCTGAGACAAACTGGTTTTGCACTGTTGTAAGTTTTGTAATGCTAAGACCTTTCTCAGTAGATAGCTGGGAGAAATACCATGCTTTTCCAGAAAGTTCTTTAAATAGGTAGTATAAATAGTGCTAATTGCTTTCATTAGGTGATAAAAACCTAAAGATGATGAACAAAAAAAAAAAAGCTGCTTGTGTTGGGCCCTTAGTTCTACAGCAAAGTATTTTTTGCACAAACATTCAATAAAGTTGTAGTTGGGCAGCCTAGCAAGTTCTATTGGTGTAGTGAAACCATAATGTTAGAGTACACACACTGTGATGCACTCTGTTTAATTTCCTAGTGCCCAGCCTTGAAAGGAAAGGTGCAGAAGATCTTGATCTGGAAATGGGGTCAGCCCCCAGTTGGCCCTGCACCACCACGTCCCCCTGATGCAGACCCTAATGCTCCACCCCCGAAGCCTCTGGAGGGTCGGCCTGAGAGGCAGTTCTTTGTCAAATGGCAGGGCATGTCTTACTGGCACTGCTCCTGGGTGTCAGAGTTGCAGGTGAGTGGAGGAACCTAACCCATGGCATAAGGATGGACAGTTGAGGCTAAAACACCTACTGACTGCTTGTGTCCTGACTGCAGCTGGAGTTGCACTGCCAGGTCATGTTCCGTAACTACCAACGCAAAAACGATATGGATGAGCCACCCTCAGGAGACTTTGGAGGGGAGGAAGAGAAAAGCCGAAAGAGGAAAAACAAGGACCCCAAATATGCAGAGATGGAGGAGCGTTTCTATCGATATGGGATCAAGCCAGAATGGATGATGATCCACAGGATCCTTAATCATAGGTAGGGGGCATAACAAAGAGGATTTTCAGCAAAGATCTTAAGCAGGGCTAAGGGAGAGGGGATGAGCTTAACTGCAGTATGACTGGGAGAAACAGTGGGAGTTCTTTGTTGGTATGACAGACATTGTTGCTCTGTTTCTGCTGCTTCACTAAGAGTCCTTCCCTTCCGTTTGAATGGATTGAGGGAATACTGTCATCTCACTGTGTTTGAGGTTTACTGGTTTCTTTTGCAGCGTGGATAAGAAGGGGAATGTCCACTATTTGATTAAATGGAGAGACCTACCCTATGACCAGGCATCCTGGGAAAGCGAAGATGTGGATATTCAAGATTATGACCTCTACAAGCAGGCCTACTGGAATCACAGGTAGGAGAAGTATCTAGAGGTTGTTTTCCTTTCCCTTCCCTCAAGAGAAAGCACTGTAGCATGTCAGCCTCTAGCACTGGCTGGATTAATAGATGGACATGGGCAAGAAGCATCTTCTTGTTGCTGACTCCTTATGCCTTTGGGCAGGGACCTTGTGCCTCTCTATCAGTTCATGAAGGTTCCAGCCCTGTTTTCTTGAGCCTGTTTGAGTTGGGTGATTGCTCTCCTATTCTCTGCAATAGTTTTCTCTCTATCTGCTTATAAAAAGCCATTAAACTTACGTGTACTTGGGCCTGTGTCTGCATAGGGAGCTGATGCGAGGTGAAGAGGGCAGGCCTGGTAAGAAGTTAAAGAAAGTGAAGATGAGGAAACTGGAAAGACCCCCTGAGACTCCCACAGTAGATGTAAGTTACTGCGTTTGCTTTGGAGCCATCTGATAGAGCTGCTTATTTTGGGGTGCCTGCAGGTAAATAGGAAACTGAAGAGTGAGCAGCTTATGGGTTAGAACTCCCTCATTTCCCAAAGAATAAATGGCATTAGAGAGCCTTCAGACAAAGGTCCACTATGTGCATTGGGTCAGACTCCCTAGCTCTTGGCGAAAGGGTTTTACAAAGAAAGAATGGCTTCTTGTTGGATGCCTTTGGCCATTTGGAAATTGGGTTTGGTGCTAGTCTGGTTGTCATCTGTGAAGCCTCATCTGTACTAGTGACTATAAGGATGGCTAAGAAAGGACTCTTGTTAGTTATCTAAGTGAGTAAAAGGATTCCAACTCTTCCTTCTTTCCACTATAGCCAACAGTGAAATATGACCGGCAACCAGAGTACCTTGATGTAACAGGGGGGACCTTGCATCCCTACCAACTGGAAGGGCTGAATTGGCTGCGCTTCTCTTGGGCCCAGGGCACAGATACAATCTTGGCTGATGAAATGGGTCTGGGAAAGACTGTGCAGACAGCAGTGTTCCTGTATTCCTTATACAAAGAGGTGAGAGCTGGGAGGTCACTGCCCTGGAGATATTGCCTGTATTAGTGGTTGCAGTCATCTAATGCTCTTACTGACTCTATTTGTAGGGCCATTCTAAGGGTCCCTTCTTGGTGAGTGCGCCACTGTCTACAATCATCAACTGGGAGCGAGAATTTGAGATGTGGGCCCCAGATATGTATGTAGTGACTTACGTTGGGGACAAAGACAGCCGGGCCATCATCCGTGAGAATGAGTTCACATTTGAGGATAATGCCATACGTGGAGGCAAAAAAGCGTCCCGAATGAAGGTACAGAACTCTGCTGTAACACAAGCCTGAGTTGAAAGGCACTCGACTGACTTTGAGCAGCTGAGATTCAAATACTCAGCTGTCCCTGGGAACTGATTGTGCTTGTAGTTTCCAAGGGGAAATAAAGGCAAATTGATGACAAGTGGGCGTTTAGTCTCTTGCTGTAGTCTGTTTAAACACTCCTGCTAATCTGAACTGATTCAGTACTGGAGAAGGATAGTTGACTAAGGTAATACTGACCCTAGGCAAGGCCCTCCATCTTCCCTACTTAACCTGTGGAATTGTGCATCTTTTCTACAGACCTAAGCTGATGTGTCAGAATTGCCACTGTGTGTAGAAGAAAAGTATACAAAAAAAGTATGAACTTTTTCATCCTGAGGAATTGGCTGACAGGCCATACCCAGACATATGAGAAACTGCATTTTGTTTTTTGCCCAGACAGGAAGGAAGAGCCTGACCTAAGTGGCTACTTTTTGTAGAACTTAAGTCTTCCTAGTAAAACCAAGATGGAAGCTAAAGCCTTTTCAGTGGCAGAGGCAGATAGACTCATCTCCTCCTTCCTTTGAATTGTTGCGGCCTTAAGTATTAACAGTAATTTAAAATTCCATGGTAAACTATTTATCTTTTGGATCTTAACTTTCTGATGAGCCACTTTTCTCCAAATCTCAATTTTTTAACATGTCTCTACTCACTACTTACTTGTTAGACATCTGTTAGAGTATTTGGCATCTGTCCAAAAGTAGCAGGTACTGAGAGGGTTGAGGAGACTTAAATGTGTTGAGAGCAATAGGGAATTAAAAGACTGAAAGAGTTGGGGCAACATTTTGAATCTTGTGACAAGAGACTGGGGGTATGAAAGTTTTTGATGTGCTGTTGACCAGGGCTCATCAAGTTAGGGTAACTTGATGGGGGAACATTGCATCCTCTATGCAGTTACATGTTTATCCTTTTCCTTTGCAGAAGGAGGCTGCTGTCAAGTTCCATGTGCTTCTCACCTCCTATGAACTGATCACAATTGATATGGCCATACTAGGCTCTATTGACTGGGCCTGTCTCATTGTGGATGAAGCTCACAGACTGAAGAACAATCAGTCTAAGGTACAGAGAAGCATAGGTGGTTCATGGGCATGAACCCATGTTGCAGGGGAGAGAGACAGCTCTTAGTCATTTGTTCAGTAGTAAATTTGATGTGTTATTAAAAAGAAAAATCAACAGCCTGCATTTGGAGATCAATCATCATTGGCAGCAACTTATACAGATCACTGGTTAAAACAGCTTTCTTTCCAGGTGAATGGGCAATTGGCGTAAACTGAAAAACAGAAAAACCTGGATGTGGTTGTTGCTCTCAAATACAAAGTGACTTCTCTGAAAGCAGATTACATACCCTGCACTACTTCTATTCTGAAAAGAGTTACCATGCTGAGCATAAAACATGCTCCATGAACAGAGTTTCCAGAGTAGGCTTGCTCTCTGCCTTCATCTGGCTTTGTAGCAGAACTAATTAGGTGTTAAAAAATTGAAGGTAGGCAGAGGTGTACAAAAATGCCAAGGTAGGTGATGAAAGCCATATAGCTGCTTTTTAATATGAGGCTGCACCTTAATTAAGCTTGTTAACTAAGCTTGTGCCTTAATTCAGGTACTAATTTGTCTGTCTTCAGCTGGATTCTAGTGTTCAGTACGCCAACAACAATTATTATTGGAAAGCTGGTTTTAGTGGTTCTTGGAGACTGTAAGACAAAATTGCTGCTTGATTTTTTTTGTTTGTTTTGTTTAAATGGCTTTAGTGTTTTGGATCTTGGCATGAGGCATCTTCCTGAGACATCACAGCTGTGCTTGCAGTTCAGTTTCTAGATCTTATTTTATTGTAGGCACTATGACTGGATGCCATTCTATGCTTAGCATTGAAACCATTGGAAGTAGGAATGAATGCTTGCTGTTTAATATTCATTAATTGAAAATGGATGTAAAGGCTCAAGGTTACACTATGACACTATGCAGAACCATTAAATCTTCTTCTACAGCAGTTTCCTGTCCAATAAGAACAGCTTATAGGTGTTGGGCTGCAAGATAGGTCAGATGCTTCTTGACAAATTTGGGTTATCTTCTAAAGTTTTGCAGATAGAATTAGTAACTTCCACATTTGATTCCAAAATAAGAATATTTTGAAGTATAACTACATAGAAAGATAAATCCCTGTGGAGGCCACTAGAAATACTTTTCTGGTGCAATAACCAAACATAAGTGATTTGATTTTTGTTTGCCGTCTAGTACAGCTGCTTTCATGAAGTTTGATCTTGTCATGCTAAGTGTAAGACAAGCAAAGAAATGGCCACACTCAAATAATTTACTGCTTTACTGACAATTTGTGCAAGTGAACATGGTATACCTGTGCTTTTCAGTGCAGTACTTTTAACTACTCACTACATCTGTCTGGAATTACATCATTGTTGTGAAAATCAGTGCAAATTACCTTCAAGACACATTGGCAAGCCCTTAGCTCTTTCTCTCCTCTGTTCGTTCAGAGCTCTGGAACACTGCCAGGAGTGATATGAATAGGAAGAGTGACTTAGTTATTTCTAGAATGCTCAAGGCCAGAGTAGTTGTAGGAATATGGAACACTAATTTAGCAAGAAAAAAAATACATAGTACAGCAGTCTAGAAATGATTTGTAGTCTGAAAGGGATTGTAAGTTGTAAGAGCAAAGGAAACCTACTAGCACCTGATGGCTCAGAGGATTTGCTGTAGTCATGGTTTAGCTATGCAGAACAATGATCCAAATAAGATCAGTCTAGTAACCCTGACTGGAATGTGAACTACTTGGAACTCTTGCCCAAACAGCTGATGTGATCTAAATTGAACCCTAGAATGGTGTCAACTTTCTTTCTAGAATTTTTTTTGTAAGCCTATGATTTAATAAGCCTTTGATGTATTTGTGTGTGTTTTGGTTTATTTTGCCACTTTCTTCCCTGCTCTCTCCTTTGCAGTTCTTCCGTGTTCTGAATGGTTACTCCCTTCAGCACAAGCTGCTGCTTACAGGAACTCCCCTGCAGAACAACCTGGAAGAACTGTTCCACCTGCTGAACTTCCTGACACCCGAGAGATTCCAGTATGTCTTGCAGTGCAAGTCAGCCTACCCATCTTGTTATTGGTTTCCCCTCACTTGCTCTTTTGCTCTTTTTCCTTTGTGCTGTTTGCTGAGTGTCTGTTTCCCTGCAGTAACTTGGAGGGCTTCCTAGAAGAGTTTGCAGATATTGCCAAGGAAGATCAGATCAAGAAGCTGCACGACATGCTGGGCCCACATATGCTGAGGCGTCTCAAGGCTGATGTTTTCAAGAATATGCCATCTAAGACTGAACTCATTGTCAGAGTGGAGCTGAGTCCCATGCAGAAGTGAGTGTGGGCATGAAGAGAGCACCTGCTATTGAGCTATTGTTTCTCTGCTCTGCAGTTTCAAAGAGGATGCTGCGACAGCCTTATCCTGACTCTACAGGGTTCTCTGTAGAGTGGGCTGCCACTAGAGCCAGAGGAAGGACTAATCCTGTGCCCTGGTGTAAGGGATAAAGAGATATTGAGTGCCACTGGCAGAGCCTAGGTAACTGGCAGGCAATGCCAGAACCTGTGCAGTTTAGCAAGAGAAGAGTAGGTTAGTCATTGTCATGACAACTGTCTGAGTTGTTTTACTTCCTTTTTTGCTTTCAGGAAATATTATAAGTACATTTTGACAAGAAACTTCGAGGCACTGAATGCACGGGGTGGTGGTAACCAAGTCTCATTGCTCAATGTTGTTATGGATCTGAAGAAGTGCTGTAACCACCCCTACCTCTTTCCTGTGGCTGCTATGGTATGTCCAGTCACTTATTCTGTATAAGCAAATTCCCTGCTGGCTGTTATCAGGAAGCCAGTTATCCACCTAGGTGAGGCATGGAGGGGTTCCCATTTCCTTTTTTTGCTTCTGTGTGTTTTTCTCATCCTGTCTTTATTTAGACTCAACATGCTGGAAGGCCATTTATTTTCCAGTACATTTATATGACGAGTAGGAGCTATCTTTTGACTCACCTGAGGTGGTGAGGACTGTAAGAGTAGGGACTATGTAAGAAAAGAAGAGGGTATGTAGGAGTCAAATTGCAAGAGAGCCTCTTGCCCCCTATTTTCTCTTTTTCTTTTTAGGAAGCTCCAAAAATGCCAAATGGCATGTATGATGGTAGTGCACTTATTCGAGCCTCTGGAAAGCTGTTGCTGCTCCAGAAGATGTTAAAGAACCTGAAGGAAGGAGGTCACAGAGTGCTCATATTCTCTCAGGTATATGGAGCAAAACCTTTAGGCCTGGAAAACTTCTTCTGAGAAAGAAGTCTGTTGATCTGATATCCACTTGTCCTTCACTTTTCTGTGGTGATGTTTTTCTGGTATGCAGATGACTAAAATGTTGGACCTTCTAGAAGATTTTTTGGAACATGAAGGATACAAATATGAGCGGATTGATGGAGGAATCACAGGGAACATGCGTCAGGAGGCTATTGATCGCTTCAATGGTATATGGTCGTCTGCTTTTTCTGTAAAATGAAAAAAAAAGAAAGCTTGCCTTGTATGTGCTTAATGCTCATCATGGGATTGTCGTGCCCTAAATCTTCTGTTGCTTTCCTGGAATCTTAAATTAGTAGCAATTCCCTGTCAGGTGATGTGGGCCAGTTACAAATCCGTCTTTAAGTACTGCACATTCCCTTGATTACTTCTGTTCTCTTTTTTTTTAATCTAAGCTCCTGGAGCTCAGCAGTTTTGCTTTCTGCTTTCAACTCGAGCTGGGGGTCTTGGTATTAACTTGGCCACAGCAGATACTGTGATTATCTACGATTCAGACTGGAACCCCCACAATGATATCCAGGTGAGTTTGAATGAGATCACTCATTATGGAGTAATCCTGAGGAAGAGGAGAAATTAAAT
Organism: Bombycilla garrulus; assembly: GCA_013400315.1. NCBI lineage: Eukaryota > Metazoa > Chordata > Aves > Passeriformes > Bombycillidae > Bombycilla > Bombycilla garrulus. The sequence goes on from VXBU01015252.1 coordinate 20,396, forward strand.
CATCAGAAAGCGTGAAGGAGTGTGAGACTTCCCTCTAGAAACATGCAAAATCAGAGCAGTGAGGATGGGTAGAGATGGGAAGTGAAATAGTGGAGAGATCTTCTAGGGCATGGTCTTCACTAATGCAAAGAGGCAACATGAAGGCAGGTGGGAAGCTTGTGGAGGTTGGTGGGATACATCAGACTACTGTTTGTGCAGCTCTAGATTATTGTGAGCACTTCTCTTTTCTAGGCCTTCAGCCGTGCACACAGAATTGGACAGAACAAGAAAGTGATGATATACCGCTTTGTGACAAGGGCCTCAGTGGAGGAGCGTATCACTCAGGTGGCCAAGAAGAAGATGATGCTAACTCATCTGGTAGTGAGACCAGGGTTGGGCTCCAAGACAGGCTCCATGTCCAAACAGGAACTTGATGACATTCTCAAGTTTGGCACTGAAGAACTCTTCAAGGATGAGGCTACTGAGGGGGGTGAGTGCCTGGGAGTACAACTGAAGGGGGTGGGGAGATCTGGCTCCTTATTTAGTGAGAGACTGCAGACCAAGTGGTGATTATAGCTTTACAAAGAGGGTCTAGGGTGGCATTCCCTTCTGTAGTCCGTTGAGATCCATAGAGCAATGGTGCCTGTACTCTTCCTTCAGGGGATAACAAAGAAGGTGAGGACAGCAGTGTCATCCACTACGATGACAAAGCAATTGAGCGTCTGTTGGATCGGAACCAGGATGAAACAGAAGATACAGAACTTCAGGGCATGAATGAATATCTCAGCTCCTTCAAGGTGGCCCAGTATGTGGTTCGTGAGGAGGAGATGGGGGTGAGTATGAGGTGGATGTCAGCTAATATGTTCTCCTGAGTGGTGGAGAATCAACTAAGTTAATTGAGCTCTGAAGCTTTTAAGGCCAAGCAGGCAGGCATATATCTGTGATGACAGGCTGGGGCTTGGAGCTTAAGGCCCTAAATTTGTTCCTCTCTGGCAGGAGGAAGAGGAGGTTGAACGGGAAATTATTAAGCAGGAGGAGTCTGTGGATCCTGATTACTGGGAGAAACTGCTTCGTCACCATTATGAGCAACAGCAGGAGGATCTGGCCAGGAACCTGGGCAAGGGCAAACGTATTCGCAAGCAAGTTAACTACAATGATGGCTCGCAGGAAGATAGAGGTACAAATCCACAGGACCCTGAGGGAAAAATGGGTGTAAGTATTTGTTGCTGGGAAGTAACAGAATAGTGTCTCAGGCTCACATGCTGTTTTTCTTTCAGACTGGCAGGATGACCAGTCAGATAATCAGTCAGACTATTCAGTTGCTTCTGAAGAAGGAGACGAGGACTTTGATGAGAGGTCTGAAGGTAAGTTCTACTGGAGCCAGAGTTCCTGGGTTGATCTGAGTGTGGAAACAGTTGGGACTTGATTCGGGCGATTGATACATTTTGTGGTGCTCTCCTGCTGGGGGAATATTCACACAACAATATGCTGTGCATTGTCTCTTTACTTAGCTGCATTTCTCTCTTCAGCAGCTCGTCGGCCTAGCCGCAAGGGCCTGAGAAACGATAAGGACAAGCCTCTGCCTCCCTTACTGGCCCGTGTGGGAGGGAACATCGAGGTAAGTTGTACCAGGGAAGGCATTTACATCCCAGCTGCTCCTGTATTCCTCTTGCCATATCTGTCTGTCTGCTCCTTCCTTCTAGGTGCTGGGTTTCAATGCTCGCCAGCGGAAAGCCTTCCTCAATGCTATCATGCGCTATGGAATGCCACCTCAGGATGCCTTCACTACTCAGTGGCTTGTTCGGGACCTCCGTGGCAAGTCAGAGAAAGAGTTCAAGTGAGTCTGCATTAGGCAGGAATGGAAGACTAACAGCAACTAATCTTTTTGGGGAAGAATGAGAATTGGGCCTTTTCTTGGAGACTACATTTCCTTTATGTATTGGTTGATTCTTTGTGGGAGAATGAAGTATAATTGATTGGATTGTTGCTAACTCTTACTTGGATTGTTGTTAACTCGCTTACTTGGACCTGACTCTTCAGTCACCAAAAGCAAATGCTTTTATAGGAGTAGCATGGCTCTACAAGCATGTAATAAGTACTCTCCCGGAGTCTTTCTAGGGTTTATGATTTGTTTCTGGCTCAAGACTCTATGTACGTAGTGATTCTGCTAGGAAATTCTCCCTTGAAGGAACCTGAAGCCCAGAACTTGTTACTATGGGTTAAGAGTCTCAGGGTAATTTCCCTTATGTGCTGGAAGGGGTCTGACAATGCATGTCTCCAAATAATGCAGTTTATGGACTAATTGCTTGTCTTTCAATCGCTGCAGGGCCTATGTCTCACTGTTCATGCGCCATTTATGTGAACCTGGAGCCGATGGTGCAGAGACCTTTGCAGATGGAGTCCCACGGGAAGGCCTTTCTCGACAGCATGTCCTTACTCGCATTGGGGTCATGTCACTTATCCGCAAAAAGGTAGGTGCCTAGCAGAGCTATGTGGCCTTTGCTGGCCATACAGCTTTAGTCACTGGGGTCTTGAGTTAGAGAGTTACCTCTCCTTTCTCACCTACTTTTGTTGTGTGCTCAGTGGTCTGCATCTACAGGTTTAAGCATGAGCTTTGTCTGATTCGTTCAATGATATGTCTTTCTCTCCCTCTTGTGCAGGTGCAGGAATTTGAGCATGTGAACGGCCGCTGGAGTATGCCGGAATTGGCAGAGATAGAGGAGAACAAGAAACTTTCACAGCCTAGCTCACCCTCTCCCAAAACTCCAACTCCTTCGACACCTGGGGATACACAGCCAAATACACCTGCCCCTGTTCCTCCACCTGGTGAGGGCTCCTCTCTGGTGCAGCCCTGCGTTCTGACCTTACCCTGGCTGTTCCCCTCACCGGAGCTGTGGTGGTGGGGTTTGGGGGTGGACGCAGATCAGCTTACTCTCATGTTAGGAGGGCTGCCAAAGACATGTGCAAGCCTTTAAAGGCAAGAGAGGACACTGGCTTTCCTGGGATGAGTTGACATCAGTGAGAAGCCCAGCATTTGTAGTGGGCAGGAAAAGGGGGGGGTCGTGTTAGTTCCATTTTGATGGGCCTGATCTCTGGGAGCAAAGGAGGGCTTGGTAACAGGAAAGACCTTACTGATTTGCTTCTCTTTTGTCTGCTGTGCTGCTCTAACTTGGGGAATACACAGAAGATGGGGTAAAAGTAGAAGAAGGAGCTAGTGCTAAGGAGCAAGGAGAGCCATCTGAGCCAGAGAAGGAGCTCAGTGCCTCTGCTACTGAAACAGAGGCCCCTATGGAGGTGAGTTTTGGGGTTTTTTGCCTTGTAATTTCTCCTGCAAATTTCTCTACTTCTGCCCCCTTCTTTATTTCAGCTAAGAGATGAGTTTTTAGAGTGATACTTTAAGATAACTCTCTGGGGCCTCAGAACTGGCCTCACAGTTTTGTGTGTCTTTGCTTTTCAAATGGCTATGACTGTTCTGTTGTCATGTACTGGTATACTGTGTGTCTCACTGATCGCTATTCTCAGCAGTGTGCTCAGCCTGTGGAAACACTGCCCCAGGAAGCAAAATCCCCAGTGAACTCCACAGAAGCAGGTCAAAAAAAAGTAGAGGAAACAGAAGTGAAGGAAAGACCAGATGAACCAATGGAAGTAGAAAGCAAAGGTACAAAGCACTTCATCCTAAAGAAATAGGCTTGAATGTAGAAAACCAGTGGGGAGTTACAGAATAGTTTTACTGCCTGAAGAACAAAACTGTGGACTTGCTGTGTTGCTGTGTTCCTCATGTTCTCCTTCTTTCCTGCAGCTGATGTGGAGAAAGTGGAAGACAGAGCAGTTACTGAAAATCCCCCTGACCCTCCTATAATCACTCTGGATGAGAAAGGTGAGGCATGATGACTCTCTTCTCTTCCTTAACCCTTCTTCTGCAAGGATTCCTTGTGGGTCCAACTTGTTGTGGTATCTGCCATGTTTGTTTTAATAATTTCCTGTGTGTACAGATGAGAAAAAGGACGATGATAAGAGAGATGTGGTGATACTGCAGAACGGAGAGATGCTGAAGGAGTCAGTAGATGAAAGGCACAAGAAGGCAGTAAAGCAGCGCTTCATGTTCAACATAGCAGATGGTGGCTTCACTGGTATGAGATCTTTATCTGCTTGAACTTGTTTATAAACTCCTCCTTATGTTTGTGAAATAAATTCCAACTGTTCTGGTGTCTGTTGCGTTTCTAGAGCTACACTCCCTCTGGCAGAATGAAGAGCGGGCTGCAACTGTCACTAAGAAGACCTATGAGATCTGGCATCGGCGTCATGACTACTGGCTCCTAGCTGGGATTATCAAGTATCCTTGCCATGGCACATTCTCCCACTTTGTACATAATTTGTCACAGTGAAAGTGACCGTTCTGGATCTGGCTGGAGTAGGTCAAGTGAGAGAGTGCTTTATCCTCTTCACAAGAGTGAAAGTGATGATGGCAGGGGTAGCTTCCTGCAGCGTAGTTAATACTTAGCAGGACATAGTTCTCATTCCTCTTCCTTGGCTCCTGTTTGCCCCCTCTCTGTACCCCCTTCCCACAGTCCCTCTGGAGAACAGTACTGCCTGGGCTGTGTATTCCCTTGTTTTCACTGCCTTTGTTTGCCTGAGCTCATCCTATCTCAGTCATGGCTATGCCCGTTGGCAGGATATTCAGAATGATCCACGTTACGCCATCCTCAATGAACCCTTCAAGGGTGAGATGAACAGGGGTAATTTTCTGGAAATCAAGAATAAGTTCTTGGCAAGGAGATTTAAGGTAAGGATTTCTCTTTCATGTGATAACTGCCTGGATCTCTAAGAACAAGTTCTTGCAGTTCTGAGTTTCCACCAAGAAACTGAAAGATTTATGCAGTGCCTTTTGTTTTAGGGGTAATAAAAAAACCAGTATATCTCAAGATCATGCAGTTGCTCCATGATAGGAGCTCCCTTTTTTCTGGAAATGGTGTTGGGGAGCTTGGTTCAGTGCTCTGTATCCAAATGAACAACTGGTAAGCAAGAGGCTTAAGGTTCAAGTGGCTATTTTTGTCACAGCTTCTGCTTGGTCTGCTACAACCCACTCCATCTGCCTGGACAGAACTCTGAGTTGCTGAAAGGCCTGCCTTCAGACTCTACTTCATCCTCTTTAGGAGTGAACATAACTTAGCTGTGGGAGTGATTTAAGATCAAGTAAAATCCATGTAGGTCTCAGTCTTGGGGCAAAACATGGATTGACTATCATAGAATGAATGATCAGTTCTGCACTGACAGGATTCCAGCTGATTTCTCCAAATGCTTACAAGATTTTAGACTCTTTCTATAAACAGGATGGAATACTTTTCCCTTGGGTTCAAAGAGTAATCTCCATCCCATTTGCCTCATAAAGAATGTGTAAAAAGAATCAGAGGAGGAACAAAAATACTAGAGGAGTTGTATTAGTCTATCAAACCAAATGAGCCCTGCTTTTCTTGTGTATCTTACTTGGCTTCATGAAGCCCTTATTGTTTTGGGCTGCTCAGTAAAACCAGCTGCTGAAAGGAGATTCAGCTGCACAATCTCACCTGAGATGGTGGGGAGTTGGATTAGGAGAAGGCTGGGGGTGCAGACAATGCTCCCTCTCAACAGCTGCTGAAAGACTCATTCCTGCTGCACCTTGCAGCTCCTGGAGCAAGCACTGGTGATCGAGGAGCAATTGCGGCGAGCTGCCTATCTGAACATGTCTGAAGACCCATCTCACCCATCTATGGCTCTGAACACACGTTTTGCAGAAGTGGAATGCTTGGCTGAGAGCCACCAGCACCTATCCAAGGAATCAATGGCTGGGAATAAACCGGCCAATGCTGTGCTGCACAAAGGTAATGCGGTGTGTTAACCAAGTGTGGGAGATAGGTGTTCAGCAGTGCTGTCCCCTTTGGGGTGTCCCTCTCCTGTCCGAACAGATGTCCCTTTCTCTTGTAGTTCTGAAGCAGCTGGAGGAGCTTTTGAGTGACATGAAGGCAGATGTGACTCGCCTGCCTGCCACAATTGCCCGCATCCCCCCTGTGGCAGTGCGCCTCCAGATGTCAGAGCGCAACATCCTCAGCCGCCTGGCCAACCGCAGCAGCGAGCCCCCACCGCCACCCCCTCCCCAACAAGTACGTACCCTCTCTGGTCAGTAAGGGACTTCTGGGGGAGGGGGCCTCTGAGGGTCAGAGTCTCAGGTGTGTGAGATTGTCTCAGGTGAGTCTCAGGTCCTCCTCTCTCACCCCACAGGTGGCCCAGCAGCAGTGAGTTCCTAGCCCGGTGCTGTTGACCTTTCGGCCAAGCTGAAGTGACCCCCCCTAGCCCACCCATTCACACTCTACCCCTCTGCCTGACATTCCTGACTGGGTGCTGTTTCCCTCCATGGAAGCTGCTGCTCAGGTCTCTGGAAGGAGAAGAAACTCCTTCCTCTGCAGCCAACCCGTTGGAGCAAGGAGTGTGTTTAGGAGAGAGGGGGATGGATGTATGATGGACTCTGTATATAGTGACTGGAGGCCCCAGCGCCGTGTCTGTTACATGGAGAACCTGGCTGCATTGCTCATTGCCTCCGCCTGGAATTCCAGTTTTCGTTCTTAAGTTTATTTGTAGTTTGTTTACTGAGACAAGTGCACAGGCAAGACCAAGCAAAAGCCAGGACAGAGACAAAGCTACCTCCATCAAAATCCTTTTTAATACAAAAACTGACCGGACTTGTCAACTAATAAGCAGCTTGAAGACAAAGAAAAGCAAACAAAAATGAAAAACCAAGAAAAAACAGAGCAAAATGTTGATAAAACTGAAAAATAAAGTTTCCTTGTATTTTATTTTGTCTCTATTATCATGAGTGTACTGGGTGGGTACGCATGTGGTCTCAGCATTGAACGAAGATGTCATCATGTCTCTTTGCTGTATCAGAGCAGCTTTTAGGGTATCCTGCACTGCTGTGATACGTAGCAGATGCCCCAACCCTGGCAATGTTTAAGGCCAGGTTCAATCAGACCTTGAGGAACCTGGTTTTAGGAGTGATGTCAGGCTAGATGATCTTTAAATCTCTTCGCCCATGCCTTACCAGTCTTTGCTTCCACACCCCGCCTTTCTCTGCTGCTGCTTTTTACCGTCTGCCCCGGCTGCAGGGGGTCGTAGTCTCGCCGCGTATAGCCGGCAGCACAGCTCCCTCCCATGCCTTCCCGCGGCGGGGCGGGCCGGCGGGCGGGGAGCCCGCGCCACTGACGTTGCCAGCAGGGCCAATTAGCGATGGCAATCGGTGGCGCTGGCCATTGGGCGGCGCCGGGGCGGTGCAGCGGCGGGCGCGTGCGCGCGGCGGGGAGCGCGGCCCGTGTGGCGGAAGCGAGTAGCGTGGCATGGGGCGTAAGCTCGACCCCAGCAGGAAAGAGAAGCGCGGCCCCGGGCGCAAGGCCCGCAAGCAGCGCGGTGCCGAGGTGGAGCTGGCCCGCTTCCTGCCGCCAGGTAAGTGCGGTCCGTACCGGCCCGCGGCCGTCCCGCGGCGCCCGCCGCCGCCTGACCGCCGCGTGTCTTCCCGCAGAGCCCGAGGCCGGCAGGAAGAAGCTCTCCAGTCACGGCAGAAAGAGGTGAGAGCGGCGGTTCTGCGGGCCGGGGTGTGCGGGCCGGGCCGGGACGGGGCTGATGGCCGGTTCCTGTCCGCTGCAGGGCTGCGAAGAGGCGGCTGGGAGCGGGCAGCGACGCGGCGGGGAGGAGGCCGCTCGGAGCAGGAGGAGGAGCAGGAGAGCAGGAGCCCGCAGGTGAGTTGGGAGCGGGTCCGAACCGGGCTGACCGGCCGCCGGGCCGCTTCCCCGCAAGCGCTGCCGCCACCGTCCTTCTCTGGCGTCGTCCTCAAGGCAAGGGGCATGTGGAATTTCATTAAGTCACAGAATCCTAGGGTATCCTGAGCTGGAGGAGAGCCACAAGGATAATTGAGTCCGGCTCCTGGCCCTGCAGAGGACCCCCCCCAAGAGTCTCACCATATTCTTGAAAAGCGTTGTCCAAACACTTCTTGAACTCAGACGGACTTGGTGCTGTGACCACTTGCTTGGGAACTTGTTCCAGTGCCCAGCCACCCTCTGGGTGAAGAGCCCTTTCTAATATCCAATCTAAGCCTCCCCTGACACAACTTTGATTGCTGTTCCCTTGGGTCCTGTCACTGGTCACCACAAAGAGATCAGTGCCTTCCCCTCCTCTTTCCCTCATGAGGAAGTTGCAGACTGCAGTGTGCTCTCCCCTCAATGTGCTCTTCTCCAGACTGAATAGACCAAGTGACCTCAGCTCCTCACAAGGCTTCCCCTCCAGACCCTTCATCATCTTGCCCCTCCTTTGTGTTCTCTCTAGATAATAACCGTAAATTATATCTGATTTCTGGTGGCTGTCATGCCACAAGGCAGTGTTTTCTGAAGAACTAGTGAAAGGTCTTTCTTCTGCATGTTAAATCTGTTTTTTACTTATTCTCTATTCACACCAAGGTTGTTGCAAGCTGCTTTTGTAGCTGAGGCTTTTAAATCTTTGTGCTGCATCTTGTGTGGCCTAGGAAACTCTTGGAAGGATAGATGAAAGTTCAGGACAGAGACATAATATGTCAGAGCAAATAACATAAGAGTTTTGTAGCAGTGCTTTAATTTGGTAATTCTGGTTAGATCTCCTGAAAGGTCCACAGGGTGAGAGGTGAGAATATGCTCAGTAGTTTATGAGATGTAGAGAGCAAGTCCCTCCCTCTGGACAGGCACCTCAGGACTTGGACTAAGGCCTTTTTGTGTCACAACTGACCGAACAGAGCAGCTGGTTTTGTAAATAGTGCCTGAGTTCTAACCACTTTTTCTGTCTCTAGTTGAAGAGCAGCTGTCCCCACAGAAGGAGAAATGTGCTGTAAAGGCAGCAGGACAAACTGCCCATGGCCAGCCTGGCTTCAGTGATGGCAATTTGAAGTGGCTGGCTCCAGCCAAAGCCAAGAAAACCCAGCTTAAAGGAAACCATGTGGAATTACCCAGCGATGGTGAGGTGGAAGAGGGCAGCTGGGTGATTGAGGAGGAGGATGGAAGCAATGATGAGATGGTGGATGATTATGGTGCCTCATCATCAGAGGAAGAAGAGGTTGGAGTTTCTTACCCTTCATTACACAGGAAATACTTGGTGTTGTTGGCTGAAAGGACACCTCAGGCCTGTGGGGAAGGGATGATTTTAGTGGCAGGGGGTGGTGAGGTGGTGGAGAACTTTCCCCTTCTTTCCTCCACAAGAAGGAAAATTTCAGGCTAAATTAAGTTAAATCTAGTTAATTTCAAGCTAAATTTCAAGTTTAGCAGCTGATTCCATCATAACATCCAGTGCTTTTGTTTGTTGTCTCTTTTAAACAGAGCAAGTAAATTTCACAGAGGGTGAGAAACAAGGGGACAACTGTGCACATTTTTTATTAATCTTCTGTTTCTATTTAGCTGCTGCCTATTGAAAAAGCTGCCCTGAAGCAGAAGCCTGATAGGTGAGTGTGTAGAGCCTTTCCTGGATAGATGAGGAGCCTGTGTTGCTATTCTTCTGTCTTTTCTGCTGTCTAACAAATGGTGCTGGAGAAGTGTCTTTGTGATCCTGTTCTTTGTCCTTAGGGAGGGCCTCAGTGAAGATGACAGTGAGGAGGAAGAGGAACCAGAGGAGGCAACCAAGCAGAAAATGGGACAGAAAAAAGAAGAGGGCCCAGATCTGCAGCTCAACCTGGATATTGATGAACAATTTAAACTGCCAACTAGTGAAGAGATTGAGAAGGAAGATATCCTTTTTATCTGTGACATCCAAAAGCCATGTGTGTGGTGCAGCACAGGGCCTAGATACAACCAGAGAGCTTCACTTGGACTTTATTGTGTATATTGCTTACCAAAAGTGTCTGTGCATGACAAGCTATTTTTAGTTGAGATGTCCTAATAGATAGTGTATAATGCTATGCTTCTGTATAGCATGGCTAGGAAATCTGTGATGCCCTGTATGGGTTCTGGAACCTGCCCTAATTTCCTTTCTAGTCCTAAATACATATGGATGTCTTATTATGTGGTTTGTTCCTCTCTACCCTGATTTTCCTGGTGGGTGTTTGTGTAACCCATTCCCAGAGTTTGATGGCAGCAGTTCTAGCATCCAAAGTGCTTGCTGCCAAGCTTTGGTGACTTTAATTTCCTGCCTCCATTCTTACTCTTCTCTGTACCCCTTGGTTGCCCTTGGGGAGCTTCTATTCTCTTTTCTGCTGCAGGTAATGCTTTCAGTATTAAAACACTTCTTTTGTTGGTTTGGGCCTTTTTTTCTCTTTTTCTCTGCTTATCTAAAGTAATTCTTTTAAAAACCCTCTAGTTCTGCCTTATGAACTTTTCTGCCCTGTTTTGTCCTGTGAATCCTGCATCTGCTGAGCTCTGATGGGAGCAGTATTCCAGCAGAGCCTTTCTGGCACAGGCACTGCTCTGGTGTGCAAGTTCAGCGCGGCAAGTTGTGCTTGTAAAGAGCCCCTGTGGCTGTTGGTGATTCCTTGACGGTGTTCCCACCTGCTCTGCCACCTGACCTGCATGTCATTCACCAGCGCATCCAGGGCAATGTGGAGGTGCTGCAGGACTTTGGGGTGAAACGGGAGGAGGGCCGCTCCCGGCAGGAATACCTTGCGCAGCTGCGCCGGGACATGGCTGCCTACTACTCCTACAGCAACTTCCTGCTCACCAAGCTCATGGACATCTTCCCACTCCCTGAGGTAGGATCCTGCCCTGCCCGCAGCTGTGCTGGCCCATGGGGGCTTGGCTGCCTCGCTGAGGATTCATTTTTATCACTGTTCTCTGTGCCTTCTTCCATGTAGTTGATAAACTTCCTGGAGGCTAATGAGGTTCCACGCCCTGTCACCATTCGCACCAACACGCTGAAGACGCGGCGGCGGGACCTGGCGCAGGTGAGCAGGGGCCAGTGGCTGTGTCCTGAGCTGCCTGTCCCACAGACCAGTGGCTCAGTCCCTTCTCCTTGCCTTGCAGGCTCTAATCAACCGTGGCGTGAATCTTGACCCCCTGGGGAAGTGGTCGAAAACAGGACTCGTTATTTATGATTCCACCGTGCCCATCGGTGAGATCACCTTTACCATACAAGGCTGAGCTCAGCTGCTCCTGCTTCACTTTCTTTCACTGTCATCTTCCTCTGTTCTGCCTTCCCTGCCCAGGCGCCACCCCAGAGTATCTGGCTGGACACTACATGCTGCAAGGAGCCTCCAGTCTTCTCCCTGTCATGGCACTGGCTCCACAGGAGAATGAGCGCATCCTGGATATGTGCTGTGCCCCAGGAGGCAAGACCAGCTACATAGGTACTGCCCTGGAGCCTCGGGAGGGATGCTCTGTCAAATGAGGTGTTTCTACTGGTCTACGCAGAAAGGGGGAGTAGAGGGGGACTGAACTCAAGGAAAGGAGGGGATGGCTGTCACTGGAGACAAAGGTACAAGAGGTTTTCAGCCCCTGGCTTCTGTGTTTTGCCCTCTGGCAGCTCAGCTTATGAAGAACACAGGGATGATCCTAGCTAACGACAGCAGTGCCGAGCGGCTGCATAGCGTGGTGGGGAATTTGCACCGCCTGGGAGTCACCAATGCTATTGTGAGTAACTGCGATGGACGCCAGTTCCCCAAGGTATGTTCCTGTTTACAGTGTTTACCCAGAGCTGCTGTACTGTCCCTTTAGTGAAGCTGTGCTCTCCAAAGTTACCTGTCACAGGAGGATGAACTCTGGGGAGTGTGTTATTTGATACAGAGGCAGGAAGGTGGACAGGGAGAAGGGAGGACGAGTGTTTCCTGCCTTCCCAGTCTTCTGGTTTCCCCTCTAGTCTTGGCCTTGTTTTGAGTCCCCACCTGTGAGGGTAATTCCAAATCTGCTTCTGCCTGTAGGTTCTTGGAGGGTTCGACCGTGTCTTGCTTGATGCTCCCTGTAGCGGAACAGGGATAATTTCCAAGGATCCTGCTGTCAAAACCAACAAGGTGGGTGACCAGTGCAGACTCAAGTATGAGTCATGGGAGGAAGGCCTTTGGGGCAGCTTTGTTCTTTTTATTCTGTGTACCAGGGCTAATTTTTTGAGATTACTTATGTGGAAGACTCTAGACTCTTGTATAATATATGTGCTTTGCTCTCCTGTCATTCCCTCATCCACAACAGAGGCCTAGGATGCTTCCCTGTGCTTGTGGCATCCTAACCTGCCTTTCTTTCTCAGGATGAGAAGGATATCCTGCGTTGTGCCCACCTGCAGAAGGAGCTGATTCTTAGCGCCATAGATTCAGTCAATGCTGCCTCAGAGACAGGGGGCTACATTGTCTACTGTACTTGCTCCATCATGGTAAGTGCCTTCTACCATGATCTTCTCTGGTCACCTCCTCCTCAGGAGATGGTGAGTTTTGGATCCTAACTCTTAGCCTCTTGCAGGTGGAGGAGAATGAGTGGGTTGTGGATTATGCCCTGAAGAAACGCAATGTCCGTCTGGTAGCCACAGGCCTGGACTTTGGCAAGGAAGGCTTCACTAGGTGTGTGCCAGGTGGCAAGCTGCACACGTGACTGCTCCTTGGTGGCCAGGTTTGAGCAGTGGTGTTCCATCATTCCTCACCCCACTTCCCCCTGCAGGTTCAAGGACCGTCGCTTCCACCCATCCCTCAAGTCCACGCGGCGTTTCTACCCACACACGCACAACATGGATGGGTTCTTTATCGCCAAGTTCAAGAAGTTCTCCAACGCCATCCCTCAGGCACAGAAAGGTGACGTAGTGCTGGAGCTCAGCTGAACTGGCTGTGCCTGCCCTTGCAGGCTGCCTTACCTGCAGAAGTTATGCGGGTTCTTCTCTCAGCTCCTTTCTGTCCTTTCAGATGAGGAACCTGCTGTGGTAGTGGCAGCTCTGGCTGCTGTCCCTGATACCATCATGATGGAGCCTCTGCCAAAAAAGAAGAAACTGGAGGGACCAAAAGCTGCCAAAGAGCAGAAGCTGCCCCAGCCTGCTTTGAAGAAGAAACATTTGTTGCAAGCACAGAGGAGACCCTTGAAGGCTGTCCAGCCTTCTCCCAAACTGATGCGACCTAAAGTTGCTGCCAAGAAGAAGAAACATAGAGTGAAAGTGAATGGACAGTGAGAGGAACTGCTTTTCTACCTGTTGGTCCCTTCCTTGGAGAGCAAAGGCTGCTGCAGCTCTGTGTGTACCCCCACTATGCTGCTCTGTGCAGATCATCTCTGCAGCTCTGAGTACCTGGGACAATGATAGCCCCCTTTGCATCAAGGACTGATGCACATGACCCATTAAAGGTTTTATACTCTTGCTCAAGTCTTGTTCTTTCTCCTTGGAACACGAAACACAGAATTCTGCTGTGTCCCCTTATTTGTTTGCAGCAGAAACACCTCTTAATTCCCAGCTGATATTCTGGCATTTATAGTGTCTGTCGTTACTCCCTTCATGTTTGTGAAGAAGCAGTGGCAGCTGAAATCCTTGCTGCCTGCATGAAGGCTGTATTGTGTGGAGCTGTCAGCTGAGTGCTTTGTCTGGGCAAGGCCCAGTGGTTCCCTAGTTCACTGTTGTCACTCAGTTCACTCTTGTGACTGTCCTCATTTCACGATTTTTCTGGTCCCCAGTAGTCCCTCAGTTCTTGGCCTCCCAGACTTGAGCAGGGATTGCTTTTGGTTTGTGGAGCTGTACAGTGAAGTTCTTTTTGCCTTTATGTTTACCCAGATGCAGCTGCTGCCCCTTAAGACATAGCAAGCAGTGGTCTGGGCTGTTGCTATTTAAATGTCCTGGTCTGCTACACATGAGGCTGCAGATTTCCAACCCACTATCCATGCCACGAGGCACAGAGTGATCAGTAGAAACTGAGGGAGCCTGTTCTGATGGGTGCTCAGGGAAACACAAAACAGCACTTAAAAACACGAACAACAAAAAAGGCCTAATCCTGTTCTGACTCCCTGGCCCATCAAATCTGGACTGTGCTGGTGGATTGTCTGCCCACACTTTGGTGACTCACTGGCAGCTGGTGCTCAGGCTCATGGTATGTGTGCTGTCTGGCTCTCAGAGCTCCTTTCCTGCTTGCAGGCTAGGCCAGCTCGCAGTTAGCCAGCAGTTGGACCAGCAGCATGCGTGCGCAAAGGGAAAATGGCTGGGATTAACTTAATGCCAGGCCAGGATAGATGGTGGTAATTTGGAACAGGGCTCAGCCACACAGTCACACTGACCAGCAGTCAGTCCACATGTGACTGGCTCCTATTTATTCCTCTCTCCATTTCCCATGCTCAATTCTCCCTGATTTAGCTTGATGTCTCCCTTTTCGCCTCCTTTGATCCTTCCCTTCAACATCCCATAGTAAGTTTTGCTCCCATGATCTTCCTTAAAACATTGCATGATAAACTTTACACGGTCCTGCAGTTACCCTCAAACATCTCATCACAGATCTGCTCTTTCCCACAAAGCCCATGACAATGCTGCTTTTTTATCAGGTGTGAAGTTTCTAGCTGAAGCTCTTCAAGGTTGCACTTGAATGGTTCCTGTAATGGTTCAGTCTCTCAGTGTCTCAGGAGTCCTGGTCTTTGGTATAGACCTTGTTATCTTCTACTTTTTAAGGCTTAACTCTTTGTGTGTTTTATTTACTATAACCCTATTCGGAATGGGGAAAGGGGGGGGGGGGCTGACTTTGTAATTTTGTGTTGAATAGCCATTAAACAAATATCTTCATAGCTGAAAATTAATTTTCCCCCATGCTTCCCCTGTGAATTAGGTCAGGGAAGAGGCTCTGAATGCAACTGTCTCACTTTGGGCTTGTCTGGTGAGGTCTGGATTGTTGGATACAGAGGACCCAAGGGAAGATTTTCAGTGTCTTACAGAATTGATTAAATGCTAGGTGCAATAGCACCCAAGGGAAGGAATTACTGCTTCAGTACTGTATTCCTAGTGCCCCCCATCCCCATCTGCATAAAGACTGTAAAACTGGGAAATGTTCAGAGAGAACAAATACATCCTAGCCTTTGGTGACATAAGCAGCAAGAGCCTCTTTAAGCCCTGGGCCTGTCCTTTTGGGAGTGATGCTGATGTGTCCTGTGTTGTTGCTGCTGTCTGATGAGGTAACCATGTGAGTGTGCAGCCTCAGTTTGAGAACTTATTTATCCTGATAACCCCAGCAGCAGGGATAGAATTTTTCTGGTTGGGATCCCAAGGTAACTGTCTGGTTTCCAGCAATGTCCAAATTAGGATGGAATTTCAGCCCTGAAATGTAAGAATAGCTGCTGCTTTAACTGTGCCCATAAAACGTCTGTCTTGCTGAGCATTGTTCCAATCACTTGGCATGCCTGCAAACCTTTTGTTATAGCTGGGAAGGGACTGGAGAGATTTTCATCTCTCTTCAGTGGTTTGATCTTCTGCTCTTGATTTCAGCCATTGCAGTTATCAGAGAGATAACATTGAGTGTGACATTGAAATGCCACCATCGAGCTTCAGAGGCAGTACTGGGGATGCAACAGCTGGGGACAAAGCTTGGTGGTTTCCTCTGCATTCTGGTACAAGGCTCTGGTCACATTAGGCTTGTGCTTGCAGCTGTCTTCTTACTCTGGGAATCTTTTGTTACCTGAAAGCCGAGATTTCTGGAAAATGTGCCTGCTGGATCATGTTTCAGTACTTTCCTTTAATGTGTTTTAATATCTGAAAGCTGCTGATTACGTGGCTTGTGAGAGCTGAGACAGAGCAAAGCAAGAACTGAGGCATAGCAAGCACTGAAAGCAAATCTGAGAGGTAAAAATACTGTCACAGATTCAAAGTTTGTTGAGAGAAGTCGTGATATCTGTTCCCCCATGCTGTGGAAAAGCATTATCAGGGCACAGTGAAGACATCCAGCTGGCAGTTCTTGCCTTGCAGGCTCCGAAGGGCTGCCAGCTCCCCTTTGAACACTGGGAGAGAGGGGCAGGCCCTGCACTGCTGCATCCTTGGGGTGGTGCAGGAAGGAAAGTGAAGACTTCTGGGGACAAGAGTGCATAATGGAAAGAGAAGAAACTCCAGTGATGCCATGTGCTGTAATGTTTGTTCTGGGCTGGGTGTGCTGCCTCTGGTTGCATTGCCTCATCTCTGGCTGTATCCTGAGGAAGGAGCTGAAATCCTGTGCTGCACATTTCAGGGACTTGAATATGAAAATTTTGATCTTTGTGCACACGCTACATTGCATATAACACCCAGAGTTATAGACACTTTTGTAGGGGCTGAATCTACAAATGGACAAAGTCCCATCAGTGGGTCTTACTCCCTGAGGCTGTCCATCTCTGCCAGGGAGGATGTGGAGAGGAGGATGTCTGCAAGTCCCACCTGCCTGATGGAGTCAGTGGGGAACTACTGAGAAGGTAAGGTCAGTCAGGTCCCGGCCTCTAGTGTTGCCAAGAACTGCCTTCTCATGAAGACCTGGCTACAAAACTCCCTCCTGGACTGGTAGTTGTGTATTTTTAGAAGAAAATCCATTCTCTCCTTTTCTGTTAGACAGAAACATTTCTGTGTGTTGTTAAGTGCGGCGATCACTCAGCCGCTGGTGGCAGCTGCTCCTCTGCACCAATATCTCCACATCTGCACCCAAATCCAGGCAGATAACTGGGCTGATGACTTTGCTAGGCCCAAAAGTTGTGTGTTCATTGCAACACCTCCCTCTGGTTATGGACAGAAAAAATTTTATGGGTCAGGTTTAGTGAAAAGTGTTGGAAAACTTGGAGAGTTTACACATAAATATTTCAGCAGTGTTGTGGAAGGGAGAAGGTACCACTGAGGTACTCAGAGGGAAAGGGGAGCAGGGAGATGGGGTACAGACACACCAAGGAGACCTATGCCTTACAAAAGGAGCCTCTGTGAAAGCTGTGGAGCTGATTTGGACAGGTTTCACCTATGAAGTATCTTTGCAAGGAGGATGTGTTAACTACCAAGAGCTTCTGAGATCTGGGGGAGGAGGAGCATCTCAGCCTGGTAATGGATGCTACAGGTGGGCAAATGCAAAGGAGACAGGTTGATTTGCCCATGGAGGATAGTGGTAGAGGCTTAATAACTTTTTACTGTGCTGTCAGCAATTAGAGACAGAGTCCCATGCAAGTACCTGATCGGAACTACAGGAATTTGCACAGGATCAGAAAATGCAGTGCTTCTTTCTTGGCCCTAAAATCTGTGGAAGATAAATACCACCATGTTTGCGAATAAGTATTGGCTACAGGTATCATTTTAAGAGCTGTAATGAGCAACTCTGCATGTCAGCGGCTGTAGTCCAGCAGTGCCACTGTTGACCCTGAGCTGATAAACTGGGGGCAGGAGCAGTCAGAGGGCCTGGAGAAGTGTTAGGTGAACCAAGAGAGGAAGATGAGAGGGGAAGGAGCTGTTGTGCTGCAGTGAGATTGAGGCCCAGAGGAGGAGCACTGTGGTCCCCTGGGTAGTAGGATTGTCTCTAGTTCCTGGATTTCTGCAGGAATAACTAGATTAAGTTGGCCCTTTGCCCCAGTCATCTTCTGCATCAGTAGGAATCCTTTACCCCAGCAAGTATCTGAAGAAGGGAAGTTAGAAAATGAAGGAGGCTCCACACTGCCTCCTGTCCTGGAGAGAGCAGGAGTGCTGGTGAGAAGAGGAGCTGGAGGTGTGTAGCCCAGTCCCTGCTATAAGCAGGGCTGTCCCAGCACTAGGACACATCACTGGTTTTGGACAGTTGAGCCCTGATAACCACCACAGACAGAGATCCTACCACCTGCTCCAGTGATGTGCTGGCCTCCTGGTAAAAAAGGTTTTTCCTGACGGATGGCAATGCCTTCCTCCAGTAGCATTTCATTAATCAGCTCCACTATCTGGGTTTCCCTACCGGACAGGAGCAGGCCAGACAGAGCTTGGGAAAGCACTTGCTGCACAGTTTGTGGCATTGCTCTTGCCTGTGCTTGTCACTGGCTGCACACAGCAGCATATCCCCCCAGTGTGACCTTGCTGGCAGAAAGCATAGGCTGCCAGGCACACAGCCAGGCTGTGGCAGCGCAGGGGGTGGGTGACAGGACATGGCAGCAGGAAGGAGGGAGTCAGCAGTGGCTAAAGGTCACATGTTGGAATGTTTCTGAGCTGAAGCTGTCACTGCTGCTTCAAAAAAACTTCTTGACTGGGATCCCTCTTGTCTATCTGTCCTTCTCTTTTCCCTGGCTGTTTATTTGGCAGCATTGCTCCCTACCAGCTGCTGTTGCAGCGCTGGTTTTTGGAAGATGGGGATCTCTTCTGCCTGTCCACAAGGAAAGCCTTCCTGCCCTCCTCTCCCCGGACAAAAGCACTGCTTGCCACTGCTCATAGTCAGAGGCAGAGCAAAGGAACATCTGCTTGTGAAGAGGAAAAGCATTAAAAAGGAGGTGACAGAAGAGGAAAGCTCACTTCTTTACCAACCTAAGCCCATCTTGGAGGGACTGAAACCCAGTTGAGTTCCAGTGGGCATAGGTGTGCCAGGGAGGATGCAGATGGTTAATGGTGGGAGAAGAAGTATTATAAATGCAGCTGGGGGCTGCTGTGGGGAGCCTTGAGTCATGGGCAGGCCACAGCGTATAACTGATGCTGGACACAGCAAGGCAGGAGAGGGGAACAAATTTGATTTGGCCTGCTCCCAGACCAGGATGGCAGAAGAGTAACAGAGGGATGGAGGAGACCTGTAGCCCTGGAGGAGAAGCAGCAGGGAACATGCAATAGGCAGACTCTCAGCCAAGACTCACAAATCTGGCCATCCTCAATGGAGATGGGTAGTTCCTGGCAGTGTGGATGGAGCCATAGCTTTGATCCCAAGGGAAGGGCTGTAGCACACTGCCCCACTGGATCACGCCCAGCTCCTTCCACGGAGCTCAGTGTAGTGTGGTGCTGAACATCTCTTGGAATTCAAACCTATTGCGTGCTCACCCCTCGTTGGTAGCTCAGCTGAGACATCAGAAGCCTCTTTATGCCACACTCGGCTCAGCCCCTCAGTGGAAGTCCTGGGGGAACGGGCCAGGAGTTCACAGACAGGAAGGGAACACAGCCTTCCACATCCATAAAATATTTACGTAGTGATCGAACTGTGCGCAGTCTCCTCCCACCGGAAAATGGGGTGAGGAGCGATGCCGGAGCATTTTGCAAAATTCACCTAGGGTCGGGGTCAGGGGATAACCTAAAGTAGGCTAAAATAAGGGACATGAAACAAGACCCCAGGCTGCTTTGTGAACAAGGAAGGAGGAAGCCAGTTGCGAGCCAAGCATACCTGAGAGGCTGCCTTTACACAGCCTCCTCTGCCCGCTGGTTCGCCATTGTCCAGCGGCAGCTCCCCGTAGGCGGGCTGCTTCTATAACAAGGGCAGCGCTGTCCTGGGGAGCTCAAGAGAGGATAACAAGGGGGTTTGGGGTGCAGAGGCAAAGTTATGCCCTCTTCAGGGGGGCAGCTCTGGGAAAGCACTAAATTCTATGCAACAAAGAATATAATATTAAAAAGGAGGCAGAAACACACTGTGTTGCGGCTGGGCTGGTTACGGAAATCGGTACCAGGCAGGGCTTCAGCTAGCGGTGGCGGAGAGGAGCTTCCCTCCGGGGAATCCTGCTGAAGCGGGCCGCGTCCCTTCGCCCCGGGGCGCCCCGAAACCCTCCGGAGAGGCCGAGCCGCCCCTCGGCGGGGGGAGAGACAGGGGCTGGCAGAGGAAAGGGAGGTTCCGCCACGTCCCCTCTCCTGC
>VXBU01015252.1:40424-65857 GCA_013400315.1 Bombycilla garrulus
TGGTCCCGGCCAGCCCTCCGCCTTCTCCGCCGGCTCCCGCTTCATGCCCGGCACCATCTGGTCCTTCTCGCAAGCCCGGCGGCTCGGCCCGGGGCCCGAGACCACCCTGGTGCAGGGACCGGGCGTCTCCTGGGTGCACCCCGACGGGGTGGGCGTGCAGATCGACACCATCACCCCCGAGATCCGAGCCCTCTACAACGTGTTGGCCAAGGTGAAGAGGGAGCGCGACGAGTACAAGCGCAGGTGAGAAGGGGCGGCGGGGGCGAGGGGCACCAGCGGCGTTCCCCGGGGGACTGAAACTATCGCCGGGGAGGCTGCGGGGCTCTGCCCGGTGGGCGCTGTGCGGGAGAAGCAGGGAGGGAAGGCGCCAGTCTTGGCCAGAGTTCTCGGGAGCACGTGCTGCAGGCAGCATGAGGAAAAATGCGGACCCCGAAAGCATTTGTTTGTGCCTGTGTCTCCTTCCTTGCCACTGGTGTGTAAGCCCTCTCTGGATGTTCGTTGAGCCTTTTTCCATTTTACCAACCTGGCATGAGGGACTAGAAATGCTTTTCCAAGCAGGGAATGAAATAACTCCAGGAATGGCTCCAGGAGCTGTGTTTTAAAGCTGAGAGGATCTGGAATTGCTCAGGAAGGAGGAGCAGCCTGAAAGTAGGTGAGGAAGATGAACATGCAGCAGTGAGCGGATTTGGATTGGAGAAGGCTGCTGGGAAGAGAAGAGTTGTCTGGATGTGTCGGAAGGTGTGGAGAAGCCCCTCAGCAGGGTGGCTGACCTCTCCTAGGTCCTTTCCCTCGCCGGTGCTCTTCAGCTGGCCCCTCAGCAGCCGAGAGCCAAGTCAGGACACACCACTCCTCGTGGGCTTTCCTCCCGACCCAAAATAGCTGTGGCTTGCATATGCCTTAGATAAGGGTGAAGCAGAATGCAAGGGTAATGTCTTGGCCGGTTCTTCTTTCCCGTGCAGGGCTGGCGCTGCTCTTGCCTCTTGCCGGCGGTGCTTTTGTGTCCGGACAGCTTCCGAGGCTGCTCCCGGGCCCGCACGTAGGATGAGATCAGGCTGGGCTAGCGGCGCAGATGGGGTCAGAGCGCGGGGCCGGGCGGGAGCCTCGCTGGCCACTGACGCCACCCGAGCTACTGGTTTTGGGTTTTTTTAGGAGCCGCGTTGTGATACTTTAGAAGTAATTGGAAAGTTTGTGATTCCTCACCCAGCTCCCCACGGCCACTGACCGGTTCTGCACAGCCACAAGCTCCAGCCGAGATCAGGGCTGGGGTCCAAGATGACACCTTATGCTTTTGGCTTTTCAAGGTTTGGGCTGAGCAAACTTGCCTATCAGATGCTCCAAAGGCACTGAGCAAGGTACATGGGAAAGGAAGAGTTGGCATCTCTTCTTTCCCACCAACTACTGCATGTACCTAAGGCCTTTTGTTATTAAGCCAGTGGTAAGGCTCATTCTCCAGAGGGGAGCAGAACTCCTTACAATGCATTTTTGGATCAGAGAGTGGGAAGCTGGAGCTAGTTTTTGGCCAGGAAAGCTGGAGCCTCAAAGTGGGTCAGCCAGAGAGGACCAAGTTGGATTTGTTGGTGCTGCTGAAATTTTGAGAGAATGGAGAGCTTTTCAGGGTTGTCCTGGTCTGGCAAGTGAGCTTCAGGGAAGGCTGCAGAGGGGGTGACAGGGAGACTGCTGAGGGTGAGATGGGGGGGGGNTATGAGCCAATGTTGTTGGTGGAATCTATTTTTGGAGTGTGTTACCAGGAGTTGGGGGAAAGCAGACCCCACCCCCAGACTCTGCCCAGCACTGGGAACTTTCTGATGGGTAGAGCCAGGTCCCAAACAGGGGAATGGGCCAGAAGGATCCCATTTCCACACCCTTCTCCATGCTGGGGGCTTACACCAACATCCCTTGGGAGCTGAGAGTTCCCTGCTGTGATGGGCTGTGTTCTGCCATGGGGACAGTGCAGCTGGTGTCATGCCTTTGCCACCTGCTTGGAGACAGATGGAAGAGGCTACATGAACACAGGACTTCCCAGTTCTCTTACACATGGCTTGGGTGCTGGAGCTTGTGCTTTTTTCAGGACAGCATTGCTGCCGTGGACCTCACATCACAAGGAGCAGTGCAGCAGGAGCTTCTCTCTGGATACAGAGGGCCTGAAATCCAGGATCCAGGAGGGCTGTGGAGGCTATAGAGATTGATGAGAATAGTTGCAGCAGCAGGAGAGAGGCTCACAGGAGCTGCACTTGAGAGGAGTAGATTGAAATTTGGTGGCCTGGATTGGGACAAAGAGTACCTGTGAGTATCATACAGACCTGCTAAGTGCCAGGGATCTGGGAGTCTCATCAAGTTTGTGCTGTCTGCTACACCTACTACTTGTATTCACAAGTAGTTCTTACCTTGGATGTTGCAAGGACACGCTGGATATGTGGAGTGAGTAGTGCTACGACACAGTGTGTTAGAGTCACAGAATGGTTTGGGTTGGAGAGGACCTTTAGGAGTTACCTGGTCCAATCTCTGCTGTGAGGTTTCACTAGATCAGGTTGCTCAAAGTGCTGACCTTGAACATTTCCAGTGATAGGCCATCCACAGCTTCTCTGGGCAACCTGCTCCAGTGTCTCACCACTATCATAAAAATTGTTCCTGATGTCCAATCAAAACCTACCTCCTTTCAGTTTAAAACCTTTGCCTCTTGTCACTGCAGGCAAGAGGTGTGGTACAAAGTCCTTCCTTCATTCTTATAAGCCCCCTTGTTTATAAAAATGCTTCAGGAGGTCTTTTGTTGCTGTAATTGCCCTCCGAGGAGCTGTGCCAAGCTGCAGGGCCATCCCCGTTAAGGTGAGCTCAAACATAGTTCAGATGTGACTGAGAGGAGGAATAAGTAGAGCTTCAGGCCCTGAGCAGCCCAAAGCCCCAGAGTGCACTGGGTAAAGGACCCCAGTGCCTGTTCCTGCAGTGAGCAGGATTTTTAAAGATGGGGGAATTGTTGATTCTTCTAAGTGATTTTGTTGAAGGGACACAACTGGCAGGGGCAGTATCGCTGTCTGTGCCAATAGTCTCACAAATAACGACAAAGACTTCCAGAGCTAGCAGCTAAAGAAGCGATTTTATTAAGAAAACAAGCTACATTTATAGTGTGGTTTGCAAGCTGCAAACAGAACAGCAGTCCATTGGACAATAAAAGAAAACAAACCCTATCAGATAGTGTGAGAACTGTTTCTCAATGAACACCTGGTGCTTTATCTTTATTATTAATTCCTTTCTATTTTTTCCAAATGTTATCATCTTGGGAAAGGCTCAGGCCAGAGCTAAGAAACTGTCAAAGCATGGGAAAGATTTCCCAGCATAAGAAAGAGAAAAGAAGCTCTGAGCCTGAAAAGCCTAGGAAATTTTTTCTGGGACTTCAGTGATGTCCACAGGGCAGCACCTCATCTTTCACATGCCTGGCTTTGGGAGAGCTGTTCTGTAGTTGGCAAGGAGATGGTCAGGTCTGCGTGCAGCTGGGACCCTTCTGCCCTTGCTGTCTGCCTTTGGGCAAGTTGTTGCTTTGCAGCAGTGCACGAAGGAGCTCCCCTCTCCCCCTGGCACACACCAGGGGCCGTGGGGTTGTGTGGGGCAGCCTTGCTTCCAGCTGGCACAACCCAGCGGCGCCCGTGCAGGGCTGTGGGCACAGTGCTGCAGGCAGGTTATTATTAGGAGTGGTGCATTGCAGAAGGGATCAGGGGAGAAGGAGCCAGGCAGGAGATGAGTGGGAGAGAGGTTTGCAGTGGATGGGTGCAGGGATTTGTCCCTAGTGGGGTGAATGGCTGTTTTTTCTCCTGCCGTTTAAGCCAGTGTGTATATGACCTGCACTCATGTTCCATGGTGTTGTTGTGAAATGAACTCTTACCAGGGTTTGCAGCTATGCTGTACGTCCCCAGTGAATCTGAGCTATGTAGAAACCCAGAGGGAGGCAGGGACCAAAAAAGAGGCAGTGCCACACCAAGAAAGATGCTGAAATTTTTTCTTATGGTGGAAGGCATTTTTGTCCCTGGGAAGGGAGGCTTTGTTTGAGCAATTCCCATATAAGGGCAAGTCTACCTTTTAACTTTCTCCTTATTTTTCCCTTCATCTCTCTTTCCCCAAAGAGATGGGAACACTCTTTGATTCCCCTTCAGGAGCTGTGGTATGGATCCAACACCAACGTGAGGAGTACACACTTTTGTCCTTGTTTGAGTAAGGAGCAGTGTTGCTAGCTTTAAGAGCTTAGAAATTCACAAGCCAGGACTCTCCCATGTCGTCTGATTTTGATAACAAATGTGAGGGCCTTTCATATGCTTTCTGGCCTCCCAGACCTTAGGATTTATTGTTCAAACTTGGTGTAGGTAAATGAGAGGAGAGATTTTTCACGTCCCTGTGCAGAGTCGCAGTGTCTGTATTGGTGCTTGCAGGCATTAAATAGAAACCAGACCTCACAGCACCAGGAAGGGCCCAGCTCTAGTTGCTATCCCAGAGTGATCTCGCTTTCTCAGAAAAATCTGGCTCTCCTAGAAGAGCCAGGTGCTAGATAAGAATGCAGCAGCCCTGCCCCATGCCACAGCGCAGCACATGCCAACCCCCCTGCTTTATGGGATCATCATTTAGCCAAGAGCAGTACGGCTTGATGGCCTCCCAACAGACCGTGGGCTGGGCCAGCACTGCAGCCTGACCCAAGATGTTGGTCTCATGCAGTGAAATATAATAATTGCTAGAGGATGTGTCTTTGCACAGTAAGGCTGGGTGCCTTGCAGCTCTGCTTTTTGTGAAGCTGCAGAGCCAAATACCCACCAGACAGCCCAGCATAAAGTGGCACAATCAATCCTGCTTCCTTGTGGGATGAAACAGTGCTCTTTAATCCAACCTGTTACGCAGGAGTAGAGCCAAGGAGCCTTGTGCCCCTGCCCAGGCAGTGAGGCCTGGCACAGGGCAGCCCTCTGCATTGGGACAGGCAGAAGAGCAGCCCTTCATGCACATCATGGTCATTCACATTGTGAGGTGGTTTGGTGTCAAGATCAGGGTTTGTGCTTCTGGACAGCCTGAACTGCAACACTGCAGACACACAAATGTGGTCGCAAAAACAATACAGATGGGGGCAACTCTGCAGTACTTCTGCAGGCCTGTTGTTGAGTGTTGGAGCTGCTGTGACCCAGGGCTATGGGGCTCATGGGCAGATGGAGAGGCAGGTGGGCTGTGACAGGCCACAGGCCAGCCCTGGTGTGGCAGGGCGTGCGACCCAGCTGCCATGCAGAGCCGGTGCTCAGTGTCCCCAGCTCCCCCCATGGCAGTGCAGGCGGCTGTGGTGGGGCAGGGTTTGTGGCCGGGGGGGCCGATGGGCTTGGCAGCTCCCATGGCCTGAAAACAAGAGGCCATGCATTCCTGGGCACGTTCTCCTTCCCACCCCAGTGCTGCCATGCCCCCTCTCAGATAGCTGTGGGGTGAGCAGCTGCCATTCTGTCCTCTCCCTTTGGCAGCCAGTGAGGCAAGGCCAATGGGATCTGACCAGCGTTTGTCTCCCTAGATGGGAAGAGGAGTACACGGTGCGTGTCCAGCTTCAGGACCGGGTGGCTGAGCTACAGGAAGTGAGCATTGCTGTCCCCACTTCCCCTGCACACCAACTGCCCCATACTGGTGCTGATTTGCACATCTCTCTCTCCCTGGTGCAGGAAGCCCAGGAGGCTGAAGCTTGCCAGGAGGAGCTGGCCATGAAGGTGGAGCAGCTTAAGGCAGAGCTTGTTGTCTTCAAGGGACTGATGAGCAATGTGAGTCCCTAATCCCTCTCCAACCCCTCAGCAGTGTCCAAGTGGTGTAGCTGTGTAGAAAAACAGTTCTTTGGTGGGGCCCATCCAGCACTGGCAGGGTTGGTCCAGGGCGCAGTGAACGAAGCAGGGATGTGGGAGTAGTCCTGCGTGAGGGGTAAAGTGGGGGCACCAATTGCTGTCTGTCCTGCCTGATATTCCTCCTTTGTCCCCTTCCTGTGGTGCCGTGGGTTCAGAACATCACGGAGCTGGACACCAAGATTCAGGAGAAGGCCATGAAGGTGGACATGGACATCTGCCGTCGCATCGACATCACTGCCAAGCTGTGTGATGTGGCACAGCAGCGGAACTGCGAGGACATGATCAAGATGTTTCAGGTGAGAAGCGCCTGCTGCTGCTCCAGACCCAGCCACCAGCTCTGGGGAGGAGAGATCCCAATGGAAGTAGAAGAGACAACACCAGCCCCCTGCTAGGGGCGACGCTTGGTCACCCTCGCCCTTGCTCCTTGCGGTCCCTTGCTTTCTGTCTCTCTTGGGAGGACCAGGCAAAAGGGCACAGAGTGGAGGTGGAAAGCTCCAGATGTTGCTTTGGACCCCTCAACCTCTTGCTGACCTGTTGTGTTGGGCCTGGGGACCCCACAGTGCTAGGGGAGCAGCTGCAGGAGGGAGACAAGTTGCTTGAGTGTCTAATTCCATCTCTCTCCTTTCCCTTCCCCTCTCCGTCATCTCTCTGTCTCTCTCCTCTGTGTCTGTCTCTTTTCTGTTTCTGGATGTTGCTGCCTTTCTGTCTCACTCTTTGTCCGTACAGAAGCAACTGGTTAGTTCCATTCAGTTGAGAAATTTTACAAATTTTAAACTTTCTTTAAAAAAGGTCTGACTATAAATATTGACATATTTCACCTTTTTCAGACTGTCTCTTTTTTCCTGTTTCTGTCAGTGTGTTTCCCTGTCTCTGGACTGGGGTGGTGGGTGATTTGAGTTTTTCTGCAGTAAAAACACATTGTTTTTTCTCATCAGATTCATAGATTCCATCTTTAGTTGCTTAGTTTTAATTTTAGAAAATGCTAAAACCATGTTTTATCCATTGCACCCATCTTTAACCTGATCATAATGAGCCCATATCTCTCTCTCTCTCTCTCTTTTCTTCCTTCCTTTCTTTCTGTCTTTCTCTCTTTCCCTGCCTTTCTGTTCCTCCACCATTCCTTTCCCCTCCATCTCCTCCCACCTACCTGCTCCTGACCTTGGACCCGGCCTTGTTTCTGTAGTCTCTGCACTTGTCTCCCGTTAAGGTCCCAGCCTCGATGGGGCGGAAGAGGGAGCGCAAGCAGGTCAGCGACGAGGACACCTCGCTGTCAGAGAGCGATGCCTCCCGGAAACCTGACGAGGAGGAGGAGGACGAGACCACGGCCATGAGTATCAATGAGGAGATGCAGAGGATGCTGAACCAGCTGTGAGTGCAGCTGCTGGGCACCTCTGCCCGCAGTGTCAAGCCAGGCTCCAGCACCGCGCTCCCTGCTGGTCCTGGGGTGGGGAGGGCGAGGGTGGTCTGTGGCTTCCCTTCCCAGGTGAGGGCAAGGTTAGAGATGTTGTTGTGGAGGATGTTCACCCTGTGCTCTGTGGCACAGTGAGACTGGCCCCCTGGGAGAACTGAGCCCACCTATGCTGAGAGTGGGAGCTGGTCTAACTCCCCTCCTGTTGCCCCCCTTCCTGCTTTTTGGGAATCTGTGCCTGAATTTGCTGGGCTCCTGGCTGTAAAGCCAGCCTCTTCCCCATCAGCTGTTGGGTTTGGGCACACCTGAGTTCACCCTGGCCAAACCCCCAAGAGCTGCAGCCATGTCCCTGAGCAGGTGCAAGGCTTTGGCACTGACACAGCCTGCTGTACTCTCCTGCTGGGTGCTGACGTGCTGTTCCCTTGTGCCCAGGAGGGAATATGACTTTGAGGATGACTGTGACAGCCTCACATGGGAGGAGACAGAAGAAACGCTGCTCCTCTGGGAGGACTTCTCTGGATATGCCATTGCAGCTGCAGAGGTGCAGGGAGAGGTAATGGTGGTGTCAGGGCCCTGAGGTCTTTTTGGCTTGGGACACTCAGTCCTGCCTGAGCCTGGGAAGATGCTCTCTCCAAGACCAGATTTCAGCCCCTGTCCCTTTGCAGGCCTATATAAGATGCTTTCCTGCCTTTTCTGCATGAATACATTACAGCATCCTGCTGAGGTCTCCTTTTTAGAGACAAGCCAGGGACCTGTAGCCTGAGGGGTGTGCTGAGGGTGAGGTGCGCACACATGGGGAGAGCCACAGCCCATCCAGCCCATGCTTGAGAATGGTCTGTGCTCTTCAGTGCAATGCTGGGCTTGTTCGGGTTGATGTGGTGGTCACTGTCCAGTGTGGTGAGTCCTGAGTCTCTCAAGTCCATGTTGGCAGGACTGATATCTGTCTTATTCGTACTACACTGTATATATTTCTTCCTCTTTTCCCTGTGCTGCCAGTTCTTTCTCTGATTTCTCTTGCCTTTGGTTCCTCATGTTGGACGCTTCCTTGCCTCTAAACATGCTGTCTGCTCTCCTCAGCAGCAGGATGACAGCCTGGAGAAGGTGATCAAGGACACGGAGTCGCTGTTCAAGAGCCGTGAGAAGGAGTACCAGGAAACCATCGACCAAATAGAGGTGGGGGAAGGAGGAAATGGGGAGGCCATGGCAGAAAAGGGTGTGAAATGGGGGAGTGGGTCCCTGGGGAAGGGAAACACAGTGCTGGAGCAGATCACTGGTAACGTGGGTGACAGCCCTTGGTCTCGCCATGCCCACTGCGCTGCACCACATGCCCTGGGATCATCTCTGCACCGTTTCCCTTGAGCAGCTGGAACTGGCCACAGCCAAGAACGACATGAACCGGCACCTCCACGAGTACATGGAAATGTGCAGCATGAAGCGAGGCTTGGATGTGCAGATGGAGACTTGCCGGCGGCTCATCACCCAGTCTGGGGACAGGTGAGCTTCAGCAGGAGAGCCAGAACACCTGTGGTCTGGGTCTGAAGCCAGGGTGGTGGTGAGAGGGAGCTGAAGGACTGAGTGGTCTCCTGCCCTGCCCTGCCCTCATGTGGCATGGAGAGTGGGCAGCTCCCAGAGGCTGCTGGACTCCACATGGTGCCACCTCTGCAGAAGGTAGACACACCAGAGTCACTTTTGACACATGAAGCCAGACCCCCCCCTCCCCCCAATGGAGAGAGGAGCCTCCATTGTGCAGGGACATTGTGTAAGTCCCCAGAGGCCTGTGGAGCCAGAGGGGCTCCAGGCTGAGGAGCCCCGTGGTAGACTTTCACAGACCCCTAGCCTTACATACCTTTTCAGGGTCCTGCTCTGGGCAAGCCCCTCCAGCATCTCCCTCAGCTCTGCTTCATGCTCTTGATTGGTGTCTTCTGGAACACCCTCCCAGCACCAAGGGGTTCCTGCAGACTCACACATGCCCAAAGGGGCACTTCAGCTTCTCTCCTTCTTGCTCTGGTGACCCCTGCCTACACCAAACTGGGTCCTTTCCCTCCCCCTGGGCGATGCAGTGACTGCTGCCCTTTACTGTTCTCCGCAGAAAGTCTCCTGCCTTCACCCCAACCTCCAACAGCGAGTCAGCCCCGAATGAGGAGAGCGAGGAATCTGACCGTGATCCCCCCAGCGATGCTTCCATCAGATAATGAGGGGAGGCCCAGCTCCCTTGGACCCCCTTCCTGGCATGGGGTTGCCTGAGTCACACCTGGGAGAGACTGTCAGGGATGTGGAACTGCTGGTAAACATCTGTCACCCAGGCTCACTCCTGTTTTGGGGTGCTTGACAGATCCCACACACCCCCTCACTGGATACCTTGCAAATGGGAATAGCTAGATAGACCTGAGGGCCCTTGCCCATGCTACTCTGCCTTCAGCCCCTTCTCTATTCCCTTTCCCTGCTTTGGTTAAACATGGTTCAGTCAGGGAGGCTTCAAACCTGCCATGGTGGTGTTCTGCAGGACCTTCCCCCCAGACCCACCTCCTCTGGCCTCCGTCCTGGTACACTTGACCTGCCCCTGCCCTTCCTGCGCTACACAAAGCTGAATGAGAGTCGTACCTCCCTGCAAATTGGACCTGACACTGGTGCCAACTGGACTGAGCCCGGGGCTCTCTCTGTCCTTGCTGCTGGTCGGGCACCTGGCTGGTCCCTATGCCATGCTGGGCACCTCAAGCCCTCCCATGCCTTTTCCAGGGCGGGGGCTGAGTCACGCTCACTGTGCACTTTGCGCTCATGTCTGTGTTACGGGGGCAAGGTCATTAAATGGGACAATTTCCTTTTCTACAGCTTTGCTGGGTGTGGGCTCTCCCTGTGCTACTGCGGGTGATGCGGGGCTTGAGGTGGGGCTGTTGTCCAGCAGACCCCAAACCCCACATCAGTGGATCTCTCCATGGGACAGTCTCGCAGTCTCGTCCCTTGGGCTTGCCAGGTGGGACTGGTAGATGGGGCAGTGGTGAGATCCCTGTTCTGAGAGTTGCTGGCCTTCAATAGGCACTGGTGCTGTATAGGCTTCCTTCTTTTTACCTGGAGCATCATCAATGCAGAGGCTGAGGGATTGAAAATGAAACTGATCCTGGCTTGTGACTTGCGAACTTTCCTCTTCCTGTTTCCTGGCCTCCTCTGACACACCAGGGCATCCCAGAGCACCTTCCTGCCTGCCCTCAGTCCCATATTGCACCTCAGTATAACCTCAGTGGGAGATCCCCTGTCCCACCATCTCTTGTAGCTTTTTCCTGGCTGGCTGCAGCACCTGCTCCTCCGAAGATGGTGATGGGAGACTGGGGCCTGACAGGGTGTCAAGAGGAAGTCAGCAGCCTCCTGAGAGGCAGTGTGATCACTGAGGAGTGGACACAGCCTGCACAGCCAAGGCAGGTGAAGCTCTGGAGAAAAAAATGCTTCCCACTGAAGGTACTGAAAGGAAGAAAAAGTACATGGCAGTAGAGTTTTTGGATCATCGCTAAGATTAGGTGTGGAAGGTAAAACAGGGGCCGAGGGATGCCAGAGTTTCTCTTTGTAGATGTGGCCTAGGTGGCTGATGCTGCTGGGGGCTTAAGCTGGGAGTGCTGTGGCATCCGTGCACCCCAGCACAGTGTCGGTGTTTGGGCAGGGTGAGGTGCTATGCTCGTGCTTGCACAATGTGTTAAGGGATGTGCTGGCATTTCAGCAGGGGCTGAGCTGGCTGGTTAGAGCTGGCAGGGAGGCAAGTCCCTGCAAATGACAGAAGAATTGAGCAGGAAACAGGAAATCAAGGCACGGGTGCAGCACTGCTGGTGCTGGGGAATGGCAGTTCCTCAGCCTGTGGTCTGCTGTGGCTGGGCTGTGGCTCCTGGCTGCCATCTTCACTTCTTGCAGGAAGTTGGGAAAGTGTTTCACAGGAGCAGCAGGGTGCTGGGAAGCAGCAGAAGCCCTGGCTAGCTGTGGATGTGCAGGTGCATGGAGGTGCATGCTTCAGTGCCTGCCATGGCTCTCATCTCCATGCTACCTTGTTCAACTGTTTCCATTTCTTTCCCTCTTCCCTCTAAAAGAGTTAAAGCAAGAGGAAATATTTTACTATTTCAGTTTTCTACTTTCAAGTGATAATGCCTCACACACAGTAAATCAGGGATCGCTTCCTATCCTGCCTGGAGTCTTTTCAGTTTCATACAAATTCCCTTTCCTGTAGGCGTCTTTGTGGTGTTTTCTGCTCTTTCGCTCCTGTGGAGCGTTCTGGGAGTGGCTGACAGCTTCTGACTTCCCTGTGCATAATCCAGGACGTGCATACCTTTGCCTTGGTACTGCTTAAGGAACCCACAAGACTGCAGAGTACTCTGATTTCAGGAGAGTGAAAGATTTCAGGCATGAAGCACAGAAGGACAGACATCTTTGCCTGGAGCGGTCATTGCCCAGAGGAGCAGCAGGTGTTGCCAGACACCCGTGTCCTAGCACATGTGGTGACCCCAGTTCCACACTGCCTGCCAGGACTCCATTTGCGGTGAAACCGAAATCTCTGCCACCCACACACGCAAGATGCTTTTTCCTTGTGAACTGTATCACCAGCAAGAGGCTCTGTTACCCCACCAGTCTGACAGCCTCCAAGATCTCTCTGGAAGGATATGCAACGTGGATCCTTTGCCTCAGCAGTTTCTCAGTGTGGGAAGCACAGCCTGGGGCCTCTGGTGTTAGCTGGGCCACCTGCCTGTCCAGCAGTGGTGACCCCATATCTTTGATGCTGAAATGAGATGTGGTCCCTCCATCTGTTGAGTTCTTCTCTGTGGGCTCCTTTTCATTCTTTGGGGTGCATCAAGCCTGCTTTTCTCCACCACACACCCTGCTGGGAATTGTGATGTCTAGGAGCTACTCAGTGCTGTGTTGCTTCTTGAGTCCCTAATGTCACCTCTTTTCCAGGACACCTCTTGGCAGTGCCTGCTCAGGAAGCAATGTCAAGTCCTGTCCTGCTCAGTGTCGGTGCATTAATGAGAATGTTTAATGCCCAAGGACAGACCAAGCACAGACTGAATGGGGTTCTGTGGCAGGATGCATCTGGGCAGTCCCTCTGCCAACATTCAGTTCAGGGCTATGGCTGCTGAGTGCCAATCTCTTGAGCATTTGCCCATGACCATCCTTTTAGGATTGTATCTCTGGATTGGCAATAAGGTCTTCCCATTGAATATTTAGGAAGACTGGTTCATCAGCTTCATATCCCTCAGAAGTCCATGTTGGCAGAGACTTGGGCAGCCTGGAAAGGTGCTGGTGGTTGTTCTGCCTTCTCCTTCCAGCATTTGGGGTGTTGTGCCCAGATGAGGACAGGCATAACTTTTATTGTTGTGGTCAACCACAGGCATAAAACCCCTCCCTTGAGCCAAGAGCTGTCCCTGGGTTAGGATAGACCCACCTGAGAGCATGAGGTGCTCCATGAGGCACTGAGGGACATGATCAGCCTTTGAGCTGGGGTGAGACACACCGGTCTCTGCTATGGCTGCTGCAGTCCACGTGCCCTGTGCTGAGATCATTCTCTTGGCAAAGGACTTCAGCAGGCAGTGCTAGTCATGCTCCAGAAGTGAGTCCTGGCTCCCCACTGAATGCATTTCTGATCCTGTGGCATGAAGTCACTTCTTCTATCCCTTCCCTGGCAGCGTTCCCTAGGATTCATCTGAAAGGTGAGTTCTCATCCTCAGAGACACTGTCTTCAATGTGGCTTTGAGCTATCTTCAGCCTCTGCAGGGACTTCCTTGGAAGAATCCCATCGGAGCAGGCCCTGCAGACAAGAGAATTCCAAGAGAGCTGGTCAGTATTCAAGCACCACTTCCTCCAAGCTCAAGAATGGTGGATCCCCATGAGCAAGAAATTGAGCAAAGGGGGCAGGAGAACTCTGTGGATCAAGGAGAACTCTGGATCAACAAGGAACTGGCAAACACAAGCAAGACGTACATACGAAGTAGAATCCAGGCTACTTGGAAAAAATTCAGTCTGGCCAAGAAGATGTCAAGAACAGCAAGAAAGGCTTTTTCAAATGTATAGAAACAAAAGGAAAACTAAGGAAAATGTTGGCCTGCTACTAAATAGAGCAGGGACCCTGGTGACAGGACACAAAAAAGGTAGATGTACTGAATGCTTCCTTTGTATCAGTCTTTACCAACAAGACCAGGCCTCAAGAACCTCTGACGCAGGAGATCAGGGGAAAGGAATGTTGGAAGGAATATTCTCCCTTGGGCAGGGAGAATTGGATTAGAGATCACCTAAGGAAATGGGATATCCACAAATCCATGGTCCTTGTAGGGATGCATCCACAAGCACTGAGGAGCTGGTGGACACCACAGTGGTCATCTTTGAAAGGTCTGGCAATCAGGAGAGGGGCCTGAGCCTGGAAGAAAGCAAATGTCACCCCAGTTTTCAAAATGGGCAAGAAGGAGGACCCAGGAAACAAATCAGCCTCACCTCAATCCTGACAAGGTGATGGAGCACCTCATTCTGGAGGTTATCTCTAAACATGTGGAATACAAGAAGGTGAAAAGGAGAGGCAGCTTGAAGTCACTAAAGGCAAATCATGCTTGACTAACATGATTGCTTTCTACCACAAGAACTACCTGGATGGGTGAGGGCAGAGCAGTGGGTGTTGTCTACCTCGACTTCAGCACAGCTTTCAATACTGTCTCTCACAAGATCCTCATAGACAAAGTCAGAAATGTGGACTGGATGACTGGACAGTGAGGTGGATTGAGAACTGGCTGAACAGCAGATCCCAGAGGGTCATAGTCAGTGGCACAGGGTCTAGCTGAAAGCCTGTCACTAGTGGTGTCCTACAAGGTTCAGTACTAGGCCCACCCTTGTTTAACATCAATGACTTGGATGGAGGGTAGATGCTTCCTCATCAAGTTCATTGATGACACCAAGCTGGGAGGAGTGGCCAGTACCCCAGAGGGCTGTGCAGCCCTTCAGAGGGGCAGGTTGGAGAGATGGAGAGAGAGGGATCTTCTGAAATTCAGCAAAGGCAAATACACCTGGGGAGGAATAACCCCATGCAGCTGCATAGGCTGGGGGCTGACCTGCTGGGAAGCAGCTCTTCAGAGAAGGATCTGGGGGTCCTGGTGGACAACAAGCTGTCCATGAGCCAGCAGTGTGTCCTGGTGGCCAAGAAGACCACTGGTGTCCTGGGGTGCATTAGGAAGAGCATTGCCAGCAGGATGAGGGTGGTGAGGCTCCATTCAGGTCTGGTGAGGGCAATCTGCAGTGCTGTGTCCAGTTCTGGGCTCCTCAGTCCAAGACAGCCACGGAGTCCTAAAGCAGGTTTAGCAAAGGAGAATGGAGATCATTAGGTGAGGAAGCACCTCATGAGGCAGGGCTGAGGGAGCTGGGCCTGTTCAGCCTTGAGAAGAGATATCTGAGATGGGACCTCATCAATGCCTACAAGTATCTGCAGGCTGGGTGTCAGAGGAAGGAGCAAGGCTTCTCTTCATGTGCCAACATGAGACAACTGGCAGAAACTGGAACACAGGAAGTTCCACCTGAGCAAAGGGAGAACTAGTTTACTGTGCAGGTGTCTGAGCACTGGAGCATATTGACCAGAGAGGTTATGGAGTCTCCCCAACTGCAGATATTCCAGAACCATCTGGAGGCAATCCTGCACGATGTGCTCTGGGATGACCCTGCTTGAGGAGAGGGGTTGAGATCAGATTACTCCACTGGTAGTCCCTTCCAACCTTAGCCATTCTGGGATTCTGACCAGGCTCACTGAATTTCTTGATGAATACTAACAGAGGGTGGGGAGTATCACTTTCCTTGCACCTGACCACATGAGTGTGGGATGGTGCTTGCTTGCTTCAGAGTGTTCAGAAAACCTAACCACTAAGTAGCCCACATCTTCTTCCTTGTCTTAAGTGAACCTGCACCCTCCTTTCGCTCATTCCTGGATCCCATCTCTTTTAGATCATATCACTAAAAGAGCCTGATTTGTCTGTTGAGTCAGTCAAGGTCCTGTATTTTCCACCCAGAACCCTTCTGCTGGAGGCGCTTTGTCACTCGTCCCGCCTGACTGGCGATTGTGTGTTAGTTTTCCCCATATCAGGATTCCTTGGATACGATGCTGACAGCCTTCACTAGAACACTTTTGGGTTCCTGCTAACCTGTTTTATTATTTAATTTATCATGTTTCTTAGGCAAGAGTTAGGAGAGGACAAAGCTACATAGAAAGTTGTTCTTGTTTCTCGGTTTGAGCTGGGAACTTGACTTTCCTAAGCCTTTTACCTTTGGCCATACTCTTTATATTTATGGTTGTTGTGTCTCAGGTGCCTGTGACACAGGGTGTCCCAGAACTCGCATGTGGTGATCAAGTAGGTCAAGTATTCTGGCTACAGGAAAGAAACCTCCTTTCAAGAGGAGAGGTCAGAATTAATGCAGAACATGGTAGAGTGCTGTCTCATTGGAAATGCACCTGGATGATGCATGGACAGGCTCCTGAAAACATCTGGCAAGCTGCTGCATGTGGTGATTAATGCTAGGAGTGATGGTAGAGCCATCATGATCAAGCTGGACAAACGTCTCAACAGATGGGAAGAGGCAGCATTTTCAGCTTTGAGAGCAGACTGCATCTGGGCAAAGTGCAAGAGGAGATAGAACTATCAGGGTAGGAAGAAATGTAGTTAACTGATATTTTTAAGGGTCACAGCTATATGTTGGAACTGCTAGATCAGTCTAACCTCTTGGATAAAGGAATAGGCAAGAGCCATTGTGAATTTGGTTTACAGGCTATGTTAAAAGCTATATTCGCTCTAGAGCTGATAGCCAAACATGCTCTGACACACAATTTCCTCAAGGCATTGAAGGGTCTTTTATGTACTCCTCAGTCCCTCAAAAAACATGTTGATTTATTTTGTAAGTACCTCCCTGCTTTGCTTGACAAGGAAAATTGTGTTGTCAATGAGGAGACTTTGGGATACCAAAGAATATGCTGTGCCTGGGGGAATATCTCATCAATCTACAAGTGATGGCATGCCCAAGTAAGGCAATGATTTTAGATATTCTTATGACAGATGAAGATTGGGTTAAGATTGATGGTTGCCTAAGGACAAGGCATCAACAGAGAAACAAACTGAGAGACATCAACCAGGACAAAATGTCACAGCTGAGGACTCTGTGGTATTCTGTAGTTTTTCCTTAGAGTGGAATAAGTGAATTTGAAGATTGTGGAAAGAGCAGTATTTTTCTAGTTTTTCAAAAAGCTGTGATTTAGTAACATAAGATAACTTTCAGTGTGTGAACTTCCTTGAGTAAGTAGCCATGTGACAAAAGTACTTACAAATATGGATAACTAACAGAAATAATAATAAATCTTGACCTGCATTAACAAAAATAATCCTTGAAACAACTACAGCAACTTTGGTTGGGAGAAAAGGAATGGAGGGACAACAACATAATTCAGCTGCATGAAAAAAGGTCTTCAGCTGCTCATATCACCTCAGAGAAAAATAACAGTTCTTGAATGTCTAAGGAATTACTATGCTGTTCTAGTTATATTTAAAGAAAAATCAATCCTAACAGTAATAATTTCTTTTTATTGGCTGAAATTGTGAAAATAATCAAAACAAGGCAAAAGAAAGAAAAAAAAAGTACTCACCAGATAAGTCTGTTCTGTATATGGAAAATGCAGAATGTGGTCAGAAGGGAATGATGGAAGCACTTTGCAGGCAGCTAGCAACAAGGAGTATCCTTGACAGGATCTCCAGCTGGGCGCTGTTGCAGTTCCAGGCACAAATAACCTGGAGCACACAAATGTATGGGGTGCTGTAGGGATGAATGAGCCCCCACACAAAGCCTGAAGCTGCCTGGGGAGTTGGAGTGAGCAATGATGAAAGTTAAGCACGGTGCTGTCGCCACATTCCTGCAAACGGTGTTTTGCAAAGCACAGTAACCTCCACATTGAGAAAAAAAGCACTGGCTACTGAAATCTATGGTCTGCCAGGGTCAGTTTTTAAAAGCATCAGGGAAGACATTTAAAGAAAAGCCTGGGTGGATGGGCAAGCAAATGATGTCAATGCTTAGTCTGACAGGGCATGGAAAAAAGCCAATGAGAAACCAGTGTGGGAGGGAGGAGGAGAGAATTCATGAAGGAATGGAAAAAATCTGCAGTTTAAGTAATATTTATAGAAGGACGAGGAACAGACAGACAAAACTGATACCATTTTTGACATATAGAAATGATACAGACTCTCAAAAGGGCTAAGTATCTCAGTCAAAAGTGCCAAGAGGCATTACAGAATATTTTTGAATAGGGTCAAAAGAGAATCTATATGTGTGTGTGTGTGGTCTGTTGCCATACATATATAGCCACGCATAGAAACATCCAAGAGCAAGAAGAAGAGACTGACCTTGCCTGGGAGAACAGAAGGTTTGGAAAGACCTAGGGAGAAGGGCTCACAAGCAATCATGTGCAAGTTCTCAGCCAGACACTGAAGATGTCTTTAAACATCTTTTATCGACATGTGACATTGGTGTCCTTTGTCCTGCTTTGCATCAGAAATTGGAATAGATGGACCAAAGACTTCCAACCATGATTCCAGGCTGGAAAAAAATGTTTTAAAAGTGAAAAGTTTAGTTACTTTGCTCCTTAAAAGAAAGACAAGTGAGCATTTTGCGCAGTGTCTAAAGTCACTTCATGATGTTGGTCTAGATGGCAGTTTAGTCAGACTTGAAGGCATATGAGGATTCTGACAAGATGGGGATGAGATTTGGTACTTGATGCCCAGCATCTAAACCAGTATCAAACTAAAAAAAAAAAAAACCCTGGAGATTGCAGAGATTACAAACCACCTTTTTTTTTCCCCCCATTCTGTCATAGGACTCAGACCAAGGTCAACAAAACTTGATCACTTGTTTTTTGAAGGTTTGGGCAATGTCAGAAGAGGGCTTTGAGGCCTGCAATGTCAGAGCGGTGTTCCCCACTACATGTAGTATTTCTCACTTAGCAATTTTGAATTTCATCCAGCATTTTAATAACCCAGTCACTTGGTCACAAGATCCTTCTGCACCTTTCCACAGGCTCATTCGGGGCTGAATGTTTTGGGTAACTTTGCATAATCAACACACCTTGTCACCCCATGCTCCAAATTGTTGATTGGTGGGGCAGATGGCCTCAGATGCTGGCCACTCACCTCTTTCACTTGCCACCAGCCTTGCCACAAGTTTTCAGCCTGGAGAGGGTGGTCTTCCCTATCCTCAAGCAGTTCTTTAAAAAGGTTTTGCCAGCCTGTTTTTTCCTAAATTCCATTCTTTTTCATCACAAGAAGAGTGTTGAGGTGAGTGGTGACTTACAGCACAGTTGGTAACTGTTCATCCATTTCATGCAGGAGACCACCTGAGTGGCTTGTTGCCCTTCATGTCAGAGAAGGACATGTTGAGATATGTTCTCAAGTCCTGAAGCTTCAATTTTCAGTGGTGGCTTCATCTCATTGCTGCCAAGGAAAATCTCCTGTCTGGCAGCACCTCAAAGCTCCTCTGACGGCAAAACATCAACTTTATTTTTCATTCAAGGACATAAGCTTCCCTAATCACTCCCACACCATCTTACAGCTTTTTGGCAGCTTTCTTATCTCCAAGATGCATTTGAAAGAGGTTTTTGTCTTTTTCTATTTGTCACAGAAACTTTTTTTTTTCTTTAGGTTACTAAGTATTTCATTTACTAGTATTTGTAAGTTTTTCTTTTATTTTCATTTGACTACAGCTTCTTTTTTTTGACAGCTGCCTTTTCAAATCTTACGCTGTGAAGTATAACCCAGCACTACTGTTCCTTCTAGGGAACACTTAATTAACTCCCTCAAGAAGATGATACTTCTGTAGTGAGGTAATATGTGGAGGTAAGTCAGCTGTCCTACATTATATATTCAGCTCAGAAGAGTAAGTAACAAATTACTTGGTTTTGCAGCATGTACACATTGCAATTGCCCAAAGGTAGGCAGATTGCTTTTGATGAAATGTGAGTACTGCTGGAGCCTGCAGGGGTATTTGCATACCGTAAGGCATGAACCTGCATTTTGTAAATGGCATCAGTTATGAAGGAGGTTGAAACATTGTCCTTTAAGATGTTTGTCTTTTGTAAATGTGTCCTAAGTCTTTCGGAGACCTGTATCTCCTCTTCCTTGCCCTGGTCTTGTCAATTGCTTTGCTCAAAGACTGATTTACTTCAGAAGTGGCTAAAGGATGCTTTAAATATCCAAGACCTTTCACTGTGCTTACATAGTCACCATTTTGTTATGTTTTGGAGTGATAGTGATTTTTCAAGTGAACTTAATTATTTTCCACATCTGCTCAAGCTGGTTTTCACTACATGGTATCTTCCTTAATGCTGAAGTTTCATGTTGACATCTCAACATGAAGGTGGTCTGAGGACCTTTCTTATAGAAGCAATGCATGTGTAGTAGTCTGTGGAAATACCAAGGAAGTATAATATAATTTCTCTAAATGTTCAAAGTTACTATAAAACTAAATTTTTCTGTTACACTACTGCCAATTACCTTTAGCTGTCTTAAAAAATGGAGAATAAAATGTAGAGCTTACCACCCCTAGAAATGGTTGGCTGCTCATCAGAGAAGCTGTCTCTTGGGTCAGCCAGAGAGCTTTCCAGGTGCATCCCCTCTCCTACAATGGCCCTGCACAGTGAACCCTGGTACCTGGCCAGCCAAGGAAGGCAGAGTCAACCCTTCACCCAGGATCAGTGTCTTTCTGCACCTTCCCCTTGCAAGCTGCTCACAAACTAGGATGGATTCTGGCTTATGGCAGCTGCTCTTGGAGTTGGTTTGTCCCAGCAAAGTGGCACAATCTCTTTTTCACTCCCTTGCTGAACAAGAGCCTCTTTATGTCTGCCTGAGTACCTGCCTTGTCTGACCAAGCATTTCCATCTGCTTTCCTTAGAAATGCTGTCAGAATAAACCTAGAGCTCCCCACTTGGGGGAGATCTCCTCTCCAGAGTCAGAAGCAGCTGCCACAGCAGATCTCCCATCTTTATCAAATGCCATGCCCAGTCATATATATCAATTTTGCAAACTGATGGAAAAAAAAAAAAAAAAAAAAAAAAATTGCATGGGGTTTTTAGGTCAGGGTTGCAGTTCTCAGACAGACAGGCCACTGAGCTCGTTTTTCCATCTCTCCAGAGGGGCCTTGCTGTGGTGCCACCTGCAGGCACAGGGTCTGGATGCAAAATAAGGATTTGGAAGAGCCGTGCATTTTAGGGAGGTTATATTAGAGAGAGGAAACCATGTCCTCCAGGCAGTCCAAAAGCTGCATGACGAGTTTGCCACATTCACTCTTGCTCTTTCCATACAGGACCAACCATGTTTTCAAGGCTGCGATTCCTGGCTTTCCTTGCCTCAATACCATATAATTTTTCTAGGAGAGATGAGATTGTAAACCAGTTCAAATAGTGTTTTAAAACAGTGAAGATGCTCCCAGCATCTGTTGGTCTGAGAGCACATTCTCTTCCTCCACCTCAAGGCTGTATGATTTTACTCATTCCCAGAGCAATTTGATCTCAGGCTGGATACGGCTCACACTTGTTAAATAACAAGAATTCCTTGCTTGACCGATTTTCAGGTAGCTTTATCTTGCTTAGGAAACATAAGGCTTTTTTTATGAGAAAAAGTTGACTTGTAGAAATGTTCCAGCTTTTAACCCAGTTCAAAATATGTTTTACATGGGAAAACAGGACATCTTTCCCCCTTTGAGGTGTTTCTCTGCACTTCCAGATTAAAGGCACTGACTGGCACGTACACAAACATGCAGGCAGCAGCACAAGCGAAGCACCCAGGCACAGCAATCAATGACAGGATGGGACCAACCCAAGGCTCATTTATAATCTTGACAGGTCTCCAGGCTACACAGCCCCCCAGGCAGAGACCCAGCTCCACAGCAGGACTGCCTCCAGTGAGCTCCAGCACCAGGCAGCTCCCACTTGACGCCAGACTTACCTAAAGCTCCAGTGACAGGGCCATTCATGGTGCAATGCAGTATTTCTGCTATCCCAGAGGCAGGTTATTCAACCTTCTCTTTGCAATATAACTTTTGAGTCATTGCCCTCTAGTCCAGCAAACATTTTAATTCTTATACAGCCCAACTGCTGTGTAAGAAAAGCAGCTCTGGGAAACCATGTCCAGCATACCTTGATCCTGGGAGTTTAAGTCCTCCAGCTTACGCCCTTGCAGCATCCAGATCAGGATCTAAAGCAGTTGGGGTCCGGACAACAGCTCCAACCGTGCCTGCCAGGGAGAGAACATATTAGCCCTGAGATGCTAAATTAAGCTGCTAAAAATGGAGGGCCACGTGATTTTGTGCAGCACATTGCTTATCTGTCTCCTAGTGCTCACAGGTCATGGAAGGCTCCATCCCTGCCTGGCAGTGTTCATGGTTCCAGAACTAATGCAGGGAGGCAGAGGGCTGACACTCACTCACCTTGCAGAGATTTGCTGCTCAGCAGCTTAACTGCAACTGCAGAATTAAGCCAGAATTAAGACTGGCCACCACCATGCCGACGATGGCCTCTGACACGTCCCTAGGCAGCCATTTCCTCTCGGGCAAAGACAATTCATTTTAAAAGGGAAAAGCAAGTAAAATGCCCTCCTTGCAACACCAGGAAGTATCTTCCTTGTCCCTCGCTGAGGCAGGGAAAGGAGAATTTGTTCCTTGTGCCCCTTTACCAAACCAAATGCAAGGGTCATCTGCTCAGCACTTTTAGTCTGCATACACCCATCAGTCAAGCAAATGCAGAGCTAGGTGGACGGAGCCACAGAGCTGCTGCATTCCATGCTACCATGCAAGAGTCCTGCTGTGGAGCACAGCCCTGCACACCTTGTTTTGGCTCATGGGCTGGAGTCTGGGCTCTCCCCTGTGGAACAAGCAGCTCAGCAGGCTGCACTCCTTGGCTCCTCACTGCAGCTGGCAGAGACTGTGTAACTGTGCCATGCAGAGGCCTGCAGCCTCTCATTATGTACATGCCCCCTCCTCCTATCACCCCCTGACAGACAGACAAGGCTTTTCAGATGGTGATCACTTTTATTGATGTAAGGTGGTACACAAACAGATCAGTTTCTATCAGCCTCTCCACCTCCCCCAGGTTCAGGGAGAAGTTGGAGGAGTGGGGGAGACAAGGGAACAGAACTGGCCTCTCACTGCAGGATGCAGAGCTAAGCGGTGGTGAACAAGGGCAGGGGCTCCAACAAAGAAGAGTCCTGCTTTCCTAGGCAGCAGGGGGGGGCTATGTGCTCAGCTTACTCCTTGGATGCCATGTGGACCATCAAGTCCACAACACGGTTGCTGTATCCATATTCATTATCGTACCTGGGGACAGAAAACAAGCACTGTCAGAGCTGATCCATTTCCTGCACCCCTTCTTCCATTCTTCCTGCTCTGCTGCCCCATCTCACACAACTGAACTCCCATCTACCCTCCAGGGGGAAGGGGGCAGCTACAGTAATTTCAGGTAAGAAGCAATCTCACTCCACAGTGAGACTGAAGGGCTGTGTATCCACCTCAATCACCAGTGGTAACCAACAGGAGCCAAGTCTGTAACCTGTGTACCAACCCCCACATCCCCCCTGGGCTGCACCTACCAGGAAACCAGCTTGACAAAATGGTCGTTCAGGGCAATGCCAGCACCCGCATCAAAGGTGGAGGAATGGCTGTCACCATTGAAGTCACAGGAGACAACCTGAAACACAAGAAATTGTAATGCATATGGCTGCCCACAGTCTTTTACAAAAATGAGGCAAGTGCCAATAAGCACAGGCCAAGAGAGCAGGCGTTCCTTACCTGGTCCTCTGTGTATGCCAGGATGCCCTTCAGAGGCCCATCAGCAGCAGCCTTCACTACCCTCTTGATGTCATCATACTTGGCCTAAGGAGAGACAGATCAAAGATGTTCACATCCTAACTCACACAAAATGTCCACCAGGGACAGGGGAGGGAGGAGACACGCATGGGAACATCCCAGCAGGTGCTCTTGGCACAAAGATCACATCCTCAGGACAAGATGGATGCAGAGATGATAACTCCAGGTGCAATATAGAGCTTAGAGGAAGCAGGGGCACATCTGGAAGTCATTAGGACCTCATCCACCACACTTACTGGCTTTTCCAGACGGCAGGTCAGGTCCACAACAGAGACATTAGGGGTTGGCACACGGAAAGCCATTCCAGTAAGTTTCCTTAAGTAAGTGAGAGAAGTGAGTCAGCAAGGAACAGCATCTGGTACTCTTCTGCCAGCCTAGCAATGTTCTCCCTCCTCCTGACACCTCAGAAGGGACAACACTCACCCATTGAGTTCAGGAATGACTTTCCCCACAGCCTTAGCAGCTCCAGTAGATGCTGGGATAATGTTCTGCGCAGCACCTCTGCCATCCCTCCAGAGCTTCCCAGAGGGCCCATCCACTGTCTTCTGTGTGGCTGTGATAGCATGGACAGTGGTCTGAAGAAAGAGCACAGGAATAAGAACACAGCCAATACTCTCTAGGAAGAGCATTCCAGGTGACACAGGGAGTACAGATGCTCTCCCTCTCACACAAGGGCATCTGTGGTAGGTAACCCTCCTCAGCACCAAGCTGCAGACCTACCATGAGACCCTCCACAATGCCAAAGTTGTCATGGATGACCTTGGCCAAGGGCGCCAGGCAGTTAGTAGTGCAGGAAGCATTGCTGGGGTAGAGAGATAAAGGCACATCAGCCAGAGGCAACACTTGAGGTAAAGTGAGACCCCTGGCAGCTGGGGAGAGTGCCAGACCAGAAAGCATATTCCTCTCTCCTTACCTGACAATTTTCAGAGACTTGTCATACTTCTCATGGTTGACACCCATCACAAACATGGGAGCATCAGCAGAGGGGGCAGAGATGATCACACGCTTGGCACCACCCTTCAGGTGAGCCTGGAGCAAGAGGGAGATAAGAGATTACATAACTCAGGATCCTTCCAAGCTTGCTTCTTCAGATCTCTTCTTCCTCACAGCCCCATTTTGAGCAGCTCTGTACATGGTGACATGCCCCACAGGGAGAAGCAGCACTATCCCTTCTCTCCTATACCTCTGTGACATACTCACCCCGGCCTTCTCCATGGTGGTGAAGACACCAGTGGACTCCACAACATATTCAGCACCAGCATCTGCCCACTTGATGTTGCTGGGGTCACGCCTAAAGAAGGAAAACATTTTAGGAGCTGCTCCATGAGACACCTGTTTTCAATCTCCAGAAGGGCAATAAGGAAAAAGATACTTACTCCTGGAAGATGGTGATAGCATTCCCATTAATCACAAGTTTCCCATTCTCAGCCTTGACAGTGCCCCGGAAATGGCCATGAGTGGAGTCATATTTGAACATGTAAACCTAATAAAGAGAGGGGGAGTGGAAGGTCAGGCATCCAGGCTGCCATCATCCTTTAATACCCTGGGAAGTTACTAGAACAGATCCAGAGGAGCTCTACTCAGAAAGGCCCAGAGGGGGCACTGCAAAGCAGCTCACCATGTAGTTCAGATCAATGAAGGGATCGTTGATGGCCACCACTTGGACTTTGCCAGAAAGAACGGCAGCCCGGGTGACCAGACGGCCAATGCGGCCAAATCTGGAGAGAGAAAGACATGGATGAGGAGGGGCAACAGGGAACCAGCACAGCTGAGCATGGGAGGCAGTCCTTGGCAGCCTTCCCTTGGGATCACCCGCTGCTCCCTGCCCGGTAGGGCAGAAGGGAGCCCTGCAGCTCGTCCAAAGGCCAAAGCACCCCGGTTAAAGATTAAGAGCGACCCCTGCCCCGGAAAGGTCAAGCGCTAAATTTACTTAGAGCCCCGGGGATCCGGTTACTCCTCGGCTCGGCACGAGAAGGCCACATCCCCGGGGCCGCCATAGACACACGATCCACTGGGAGACCTTCTGGTGGGGGGCTGCAGGGATCCCCGCGAATGGGGAGGGAAACTGGGGCAGCCGGGTAACGGCAGCTCCTTCCAGAATGAGTCACCCCGAATCCGAAGAGAAATGAATCAGCAGCACCGCTCTGCCCCGGGGGGCGCCGGCGGAATTCAACTTCTCCCTTCC
Source organism: Bombycilla garrulus (assembly GCA_013400315.1). Classification (NCBI taxonomy): domain Eukaryota; kingdom Metazoa; phylum Chordata; class Aves; order Passeriformes; family Bombycillidae; genus Bombycilla; species Bombycilla garrulus. The sequence continues at coordinate 65,746 of VXBU01015252.1, forward strand.
CCCAAATCTTCCCCCGCGCCCTTGAGGCGACCTTGCCCCCCACCCCACCAAACCCCTGCTGGCCTCACCGGCCCCGGCACTCACCCGTTGACTCCGACTTTCACCATCTTTA
>VXBU01015252.1:66310-78745 GCA_013400315.1 Bombycilla garrulus
TTACCTGCTGCCTCCGAACCGCCCGCCGCACAGTGAGGAGGTGGCGCTGCGCCCCTCCGCTACCCTTTATAGCCGCGTGAGGATAGGGCGGGGGCCCGCCCCGCCGAGACGCCGGCGAATTGCAGCGCGGGGGCCGGACTGGGCTACGTGCGCCCGTGCTGCGGGTGCGGCTTCCGAAGATCCCCCCTGTCTCCCCCGCCCCGCCGCCCCCCGTTAACAAGGGCCCCGCTCCGGGAACGGAGGGTCCGTAGCGATCCTCCCGTCGAGCCACCCCAAGGGGGTTGGTGGTGCTGGTGGCGGTGGTGAAAGATGCAACAGTCTTTGCGGGGGGGTGTCCCCAGGGCGGGGATGGGCGGCTGCGCCCCTGCCCGACGAGGCGGGGAGGGTGATAACCGGTCAGGGGCTGCTCCCGCTGGGCTCGCTGTTTCCCCGGAGGATGGTATACGCTGTTTTCACCTGGTAACAAAGGGCACGTAGCTGCCCGCCCCTTCTGCAGCCTGTGCCCCCTTGGATGGAGTCGTATCCAGTATACGAAGGGACCTGCAGGGAAGCCGGAGAGGGACTCTTCGTCAGGAGCTGTAGTGGTGGGACAAGGAGTAATGGGTACAAATTGGAAGGGGGGGAAATTTAGGATGGGTATTAGCAAAAAGTTCTTTACTGTGAGGGTGATGAGGCACTGTAACACGTTGCCCAGGGAGGCTGTGGATGCCCCAAACCATGGCAGTGTTCTAAGCCAGGCTGGATAAGGCCTTGAGCAACCTGCTCTACTGGGAGTCGTCCGTGCACGTGGCACTGGGGTTGGAACTGGATAATCTTTAAGGTGCATTCCATCCCCTCGACATTTCATGATTCTATGGCTGCAAGGGTAAAGGGACAGCAGGGATGCTGGAGTCACCCCGAGGGAGCAGGGTCTCCAGGCGTCCCCCATTCCCCCAGGCACGGGAGGTACTGGCTGGGAGTTCTCCCTCCTCCAGGCTGTGACCCCCCATCTGGGTGGGTTTATCCAGGTCTGCTCTGGACGGGGCCCCTGGGCGGGCGCTGCCCCGGCAGGCCACAAGCGGCAGCGTGAGCACCATCTTAATGAGGCACTGCGGCACTGCTGCCGCTGCCCGCGGGACGTGACGGCGGAAATCCTGCTCGTCTGCTGCCTCGGACCGCCTTCCCTAGCTGCCTGCGAGGAGGAAGAGCTCCTGGCATGGCCGCTGCCCGGCTCCCCGCCCCCCATGCTGGGCTCCCTCACCGAGCCCTGCCGCCTCCATCCCCCGGCTCCGCGCCGGGCAGGTGCGGTGGGACAAACCCGCCTTAGGTACAACGCCCAGCACGCACAAATTCCAGATCTCCCATCCCGGGGGAAGGTGTGGGAACAGTGGGATGCAAATTTGGACTGACAGAGCGGGTGGGGGTGGTGGGACCTGGAATGTCCCTCCGGCTGCTCGGCTGAGCAGGGCTTTGAGGATAAGGGAGGGGGGTGGGCAGGCTGGGGTAACCACGCAGATACAGGGGGGGGGAGACAAGAGAGGGATCATGCAGCTCAAACGTAACCCTACTCTCCTTATACCACGGCTATTCCCGGTGCTGCTGGGGGGCTGGTAGCTAAGTTTAGACCCAGCTGAGGTCACAACCTTTTCTTAAAGGCCAGGACATGGTGATGGCTCGCAGAGCACAGCAGCAGGGCTACGAACTCGTGCTGGGGTCGGTGGTGCCCCAGCCGGAGCCCATCGAGGGAGGCTCTCGGGGGCAGCTTCAGCGCAAACAGGAGGCCCCAGTGTTTGTTCTGGCGGGGGCAGAGTGCGGCCGGGGTGAGCCACCGCGGCCCTTGTGCCGCGTGGCCGGTCGATACCTCACCCGTGTCCGCCCACCCGGCCACACCGCGCCGCAGCCGCGCGTGCCGCATGCCCCACGCGGAATGGCGGCGGCGGCAGGGCCGCCTCACGCCCGCTCCCCGGCTGGGGACAGCCACCACCGAGCGCGGACGCGGCGAATTAGTACAGCTTGTTTAATGAGAGAATCCTCAGGCGCGGGGAGCTGGGGGGGGGCTGCCGGCGGAGCGAGGGCTCAACGGCCGCGGGGGGGCAGCTGCGGAGCCGGGCAGCTCCTCCTCGTACCGCCGCGCTGCTTCCTCGCTGCCGCAGCCTCCCTTTTTCGGGGCGAGAGCTTCAGGGCTTCGCTTCGCCATGCTGGTTCCCGAGCCGGTGCTGGTTCCCCAGCCGTGCAAGTTCCTGAGGCTGGGTGCCCTCCGGCTGCGGAGAAGCGGGCCTGGTAAGCCGCCCAGATGCGTCCCGCCCGCCTGCTCTCGCCCCTGCCGGGCCCCAGGGCCGTGCCGGCATCACGGGCCATCCCCGGTCCCGGCCTTTGCCACGGCGGCTGGCAGGTGCCGGCCCCACAGCCTGCCCCGCTGCCCCATCCCCTCGCTGTCTGTGCGTTCAACTCTGCCCTGAACTTCTTCCCTGCATGCTTGGCCCTTTCACTTCGGCGGCCCTCCAAAGCTAACACCCCAAACCACTGAAGGTCCCGATTCGGTCCAGTTTCAGCCCGAAGCAACCCCTGGGCATGGCCTTCCAAGCCCAATCTCCAGGCAGTGCCCACTTGCGACTGGCGAGGTTCTTGCGCCAGAGAGATGGACGGGCAGCTCTCGCCCCAGACGGGAGGAAGGGGAGAGTGGAAGAGAGCAGTTGATGGCCAAAGCTGGACCCCTCCTTCGTGTCCTCTTCAGTCAGCGTGGACTCGGGCTCCAGAGGCAGCAGTCGTGAGAGGAGCATCTGGGATAAACGGAGGAGAGTAGGGTGATGCCTGTGCTTCTAGCGATAAGACTTGTACCCCCTGGTATCCCACTACCCCTACCTTCCTGAGGGCTTGGACAGGACCATTAAAGTGATGCCTGCTCACAGCACGGTGCCTGTGACATTGCATCCAGACACTGGGAAGGGCTTGAGCAGCAGCTCCCACTGTCTGAAATGACTTTGCCATCCAAAACAGCAGGCAGACAGCTGCTGTGAGCTCTGCCTGCAGGCAGATTGCCCTGCTCTTGTAACACCATACACACATCCTGCCCTTCTCCAGATTTGGAAGGTAACTCTTCAGTCGTTGCTCCTTTTGTGGATGCTGAGCACCTCTTTGTGCTCAGGCTACTGTGTACCATTTCATTTTTCCAGAGGGCTGCTGGGTAGGATGGTCGTGCCTCAAATACCTGCTAATAAAGATGAGGGAGAGGCAGGAGCAGAGCAGGTGTGAGGAAGGGAGACTTCCCCATCTGCTGGGAATCCTCTAGGTTAGGTATGCTGACTATAAACCCTCAGCACTGCAGGGAGACAAGGGTTTGGGGGGTGTGTTGGGTGCCGTGGAGGCATGGCATTGCTGCCCAGAGAAGCCGCCTGCGGGATCCGTTCCACATCTGTCTCTCACATGGATGCTGAGCTAAGGCTGAGGATGCCTTTGTGCAGCTCTTTGTGGTAGCAAGTTAACTGAAGCGGACACAGGCAAGCTCGGCGAGGAGTGAAAGTGGTGAGTCATAGCAGGATCAGTCTTGTGATTTTAGTTCATGTCCTGACTATTTCCCTGTGGCTTTCCCAGGTTGATGTAAAGGCAAGGTGCTGGGGCTCAGATTAGGGTTTGGGTAAGAGGGAGCTGGCTAGATTTGAAAGCCAAAAGTATTATTGCTGTAGTCGCTGAGGATAAAATATTTACTCAAGCGAAGAAGCCTTTAGCTGGCATCCTGACAGGGCTCTTGGCCTTTAAGAGGATCTTTAAGGGGGGTAGTACTGAGCTTAGAAGCGAAAGTCCTGGGTGAACAGGATGCATCTTCCCTCTGTAACATCAGAACCAGGCACTGAACATTATGAGAGACATGACTGTAATATCTGGTGGCTGCTGACACAGAGTGGGCTTAGAAAGGACCAGGCTCTTCACTGTTAAAAGCTTTTGCAGAGCACTAAAAAGCTTTTGTCTGTTTCTTGTCTTGAAATGCTGGTGCTCCTTAGGGGCTGAGTTATAAAGTCACCCTAGAACTGAGGCTGCTGAGTGCAATAAGAATAGACAGCAGCTCCTTGTAGCTGGAATTTGGGATCACTTCTTATTCGAGGTTCCAACACAACCTCCCCTCCTCCTCCCCTGCTGAAATCAACCTCAGCTCTCTCGCACTCCCTCCTACCTGTAGCCTCTGTCCTGGTAAGGACACAGTCTGAACGCTGGCAGAGAGCAGAACCAAGAAGAGGAAAAATGAGCAAGACCACGACTGAAGTCCCAGCATCTTCTTCTTAGCCCAGGGCTGGTGGGAGGCAAGGCAGAACTGGCAGCATCCGTGTCGGATGTGGTCCCTAGCCCCTGTCTGCCTTTATAGCTTTGGTTCTGGCAGGCAACTGGCCCCAGCTCCCTGCTGAACCACCCCCTGGAGCTTCTTAACCTTTCAGCCCTTTTGTCCAGGGTGATATATTTCAGGGTGAGCTCAGCAAGACCCCTTCCTCTAAAGAAAAAGGACACAAAGGTGTTTACTGAATGTCTGGGAAGACAAATGTGAGTTGAGCTGCTGCTGGCCAGGACCTGGAGGTATCTGCCAGGGTCAGGGACGAGGTGACACTTTGAAACACATCCCAAAAGGAGGATATTGAACATTGTGTAGGAGTATTGAACATACTCCTCATAGGCAGAGTGCTGTTAATGCTATTTCTCTAATCAGTGTGAGCATGCACTGCGGCTCAGTTAGAGGTAGGCACACTGCTAGCTGCACAGAGCAGATACAATTCAGCTCTGTGACAAACAGTCTTTTGGTTTTAATATTTATATCTTGGTGACACAGTTGGGCTGGGAGTGAAGAAGGTGAGTGAATTCCCACCTTCTGGCTGCAGAAAGTGGGTGAATTCCAGTACAATGCAGAATTTGTAGCAGTGACAGAAGCATGGGTCTAGTACTATTGGGCATATAATTTGTGGGCTGTCTGTCCCAAGTCACCATCTGGAGGACTGGGCTGAGTTTCCAGAGGAACCATCACAGAAAAGAGCTTGTTGAGACTCAGCTTGCGCTTTCTCAAGCTCAGGCACACAATGGGAGCAGGATAGCAAGGAGCAGATTCCTACCTCCTAAATCTTCTGGCCATTAGTTTCCCCCACTTTGTTTACCTCTTCCATTTTACTGTAGTTTCTCACCAGCTGAGCAAGGCAATGAAGTCACTGTTTGGAGATCAGGGTGCAGAAGTCAGCCTGAGTGTGAAGACAGAAACTAATCAGCAAAGTCAGGGGAGAGGAATGGGGGACTGTACCCCAGTAAAGGATTAGCAGTGGGTGTGCTGGAAGAGTTTAACAACACCCTGAATTTCCCTTTTTTCAGTACTGTTGCACAAAACAGTTGGGTCAAAACCTGACAGGACATGTTCTGCTGCCTGCTTTTGTTTATTTTTTCAAAGAAAGAAGAAAAATAGAAAAGAAGTCTTCTCCAGAGATAACAAAAGTCACAGTTCAGATATTTGCTCTGTCTCTCTTTCCCTCCTTCCCCCCTTCTTCCTTCCAGGCATTTTGCACTTGCAGATGCAGGTTTGTGGGTCCATTTCTTCTCTGCCCAAGGAGACAGTTTTATGAACCTTTTGCATCCAGTCCATGAGAAGTGAGTATATGCCTTCAGTCTGGAGCACTGATGCTGGAAGCAGCACTTTGCACAGCTGTGCACATCCAATTTTGTTGGCTCCAGCTAATGGCTGCAACCCATGGCTGGTGCTGTGTCCAGAACAGTGTGATGCTCTAGTGATCCTGTCTGGCATTCCTGTCACCCTGTTGCCTGGGCCAGCACATGGAGGGGCTCCCAAGGCCCCACTGAGACATTTTGTGGGAAACAGGATTACTTTCATACCAACCTTTGAATCTAGAAAGCACAGGGGACTGCTGGACAGTCATGGGACAAGCACCCCACGTGGGCATTCAGATGGGGGTGCCTGGGCACAAATGGGGTGTGTGTGCACAGCCAGCCCCTCCTTGTGCTCCTTGTGTAAGGAGCCATGTAGTGTGAAAGTTTGAGGGATGGAAAAGAAAAGAAGGACAAGAAGTAAACACATGTTCATGCTGCATGCAAGGCGTCCAGAGGATGCTGTTCTGTACTTGCCAGTCACATGTGGCCATCCAGAAAGGGCTGAGTCAGTGTGCTCAAGCATTCCTGCTGCCAGAACAAGCAGTTCTGCTGGAATGCACTGGTTAGATGAGTCAGAGTCAGTCCTTTCCTGAGTGAAGGTAAGTGCAAAAGCAACACTTTGGTTTTGATATGAAATGTAGCAGCAGTTAGATTTGACATCACTTGACTGGGGTGGCCCCCATACTGCAAGAATGCCAGAAATGTGCTTGCAAATGCTTCAAAATTCCAGTCCACTTGCACAAAGACTGAGCCCTGCAGCGGTGGACAGGCTCTGAGAACTCAAATGACAAATGCTCTCCTTGGGTTCAGCAAGAGCTGAGGCTGCCAAGAGAGAAAGAGCCATCACTCTTCCATATCAAGCAAGAAACTTCAGAGACTGCAGAAAATATGCAAGTTTTCTTGCAGATTCTTGTAAGTTCTTGCAAATCCAGCAAAGCCTGGATAAAATGCAGGTGCTCAGTGACTTAGGTGCTGTGATGCTGCAGCTGCTCCACATCCCAGATCCTTGCTGGGACTGCAGTAGAACTGAATAGTTACTCTGACGTGTCCTAGAAATGACTGTGAAGTGAAAAGGCTTTGGCAGACAAGTCCTCAATTGCCCCAGTTTTCTCAGACTCAAATAGGTTATTGTCCTTTTTTTGCTCTCTGGTGCTAACAAGTTTCCTTTGTAAAAACTTTTCCCCCTTGGATGCTGGGGCACTGACTCTAGAGCTTGCAAGACCAGAAAAGTGGTCTCCTGCTGAATGACAATCAGCCTTCTACAAACAGTCGCTTATACAGGAAAGGAGCAGGGCAGCTGGAGCCTGGGAGATCTGGGAACTGAGCAAAGCATCTTGAGGGAACACCTTTTGACCCAAGGTGATAGAAAGGGATGAGGGTTGCTGCAGGCTCTAGCAGTGTACAGTATTCACATTATTCCACTGGTGCCATTTGTAGGAGTTCAGAGCAACCATGGTCAGGAGTACCTAGAGAATGTTAACACCATTGATCTTGGCACTGAGTAATCCCACTGCCTCAGGAGCAAGGGAGTGGGATTAGTCCTTCAGCAGTGATTTATGGTCATTGTGGCAGCTACCAAAGTATATGTTTGTGAGGAACAGAAGGACAGCAAAGATCTACTTAAGGCTGTAGTCACGGTGTAGCTGCCCCAAACCTCTCTTGGATTTTGCCTCATCTTTCTTCAGGACTTCCTTTGTCCATGACACAGGACTGTTAATTCTTCCCATGTCAGGAGAGGACAGTGAGGAGGATACTCCTGCTGAACAGCCTGCAGAAAGGAACCAATCAGAACTCTCGCTCACTGACTTCTCACTCTCACTTGCCCACAGTGTCTGGGACTGAGCAGAGGACAGACTGCAAAGCAGTGAAGGAGCCAGCATGACAGTCCTGTCACTAACTGTCAAACCATCCTTCCAGAAAGGTGACTGTGTTGATCTCCTGAAGGAAAAAGTTCAACCTCTTGTAGTGGAAAAGTATGGCCTGAAGTTTTCTATGGCCACCTCACTTCCTCTATCCACCCACTCATATCTCCCCTACTGCAGCATTACCAACATATTTTCTCACATCTACACAAGATTTATTGCTTATAAAACCTTGAGCCTGGGCACACATCCATTATATGCTGTCCCTTCCTTTTTTTTATTCCCATATGTGTCATACCCTGTGGGTGTTGTGGCTGGTGAGGAAATCACAAATGGTGTGCATGACTCTGTTGTATTTACAAGAAAGGTAGCTGCTACCTTTGCCTCCTGGAGCCTTTGCTGAATTTTTTATCAGGAAGGAGGGGAGAGGGACAATATTACTGTAGCTTTCTGACCTTTGTATTTCACCCGATTGTCCTGTGGTTACTGGCGTGCTCTGGAGTTGGGGCATATCTATATTGGTATTTGGCTATTAGGCTGATGGCAAATGGGCAGGTGTTTTCACTGAGTCATGGGACTCAAGTCGGGTGTGTATAAATACACCTTCCCCCCACTACTTGTTCTTGGAAGCATTTAACATGATTATGCCCATTCACATATTAGCATGAAAAACCATATGCTCAGGTTAGTGCAAAGCTATGCACTTCCTAATAATTGGGTTTTTTAAATAGCAATCAAAATAAGCTACAGCAGCTACCTGTGCAGCCAGAGCAGAAGGGAACTAAGCAGCATGCTCTACTTGCTGGGTGAACCCAGGGTGACCATAACTGCAGGAATGTGGTAGAGCCTCAGAGATAGAGACTGCAGGTCTGCAGAAACCAGAGGAGAGGAGGACCACCCTTCCCATTCCTGCCTAGCAAGTAACTAGTCTGCGTTCTAGGCAGCTGACAAGGTAAAAGGAAGTAATTCCCTAGTAAGAGCTCTGGGACAAATGCCAACTTGCCTCCAGACAGAAGGTTAAAGGTTATTTATGTGATTAACACAAACTCTAATTTAGGACACTTCATGTTCACATCTAAAGTTTTAGTGTTGGATTGGTTTTGTTTTTTTAGCTTTTAGAAGATGTATTTTTTCCTATGGACTTGATCTATTATTTATTGAAGTGCTCTAGTCTTAAGTTAGCCTTTCTGTCTCTCACATCCCACTCCCTGAACACTTCTTTGATGAGATATGCACAAGAAAAAGATGCAGAGACCTTCCCCCAAAACCCTGCTTGGCTTTACAGGACAAGAGCTTCAAAAAGGATTAAATATAAAAGGGCCTAAACCCAGCACAACCACATTGGTCTTGTGTTAAAAGCTGAATAGTGTAGTATAAAGCACATAAAAAATGAGAAAGGAATGAGTGTTCTGTAGTCTGTGGGAAGAAAGACTTAAGACTCTAAGACTCTCTTAGAAAGACTTTCTTAGAAAAACTTTTTTATTATTTTAATATGAGCAGCTTATTCTCATCTGCAAAGCCAGGGCAAAATCAGTCCAAGTAGCAACTATGTTCATCATCACTGCCTTTCTTTGTGGAGATATCAGAAGAAAGGGTTGGAATTGTTTTAGCCTGGTGTTAACTTCCATTTTGTCCTCATTAAAAACACCGCTGTATTATGGAGTAGTTCAGACAAGAGAAGGCGACTGTTGCATAAAGGAAGTTTTAAAGACAGTGGCAGATGTTTCCCTCAACGCAGCCGTCGGGCTGAAGATCTGGTGATGGGAGTTGTTTTGATGGGGGTTTCTTCCTCTCTTAATTCTGCTGATAGCTCTAAAGAGAGTAAAATGTGTCAATAATGAGGACTACACTGCCTTGAGGAGAGAAATCTACAGGCAACCTCTACAGTGGCCTGAAGCCCTGTTGGGCCAAATCTGTAGTCCTTCCCCCATTCTACCCTTAGAGCACATTTGTGCAGTGCCTTACCATCCTCAGAGTCGTTCTCCTCGTCGCTGGAGAAGGTAATGATGTTTTTTTTGTGTGGAGGGCGCTTTTGGGCATGCTTGTGATTTCGGAGGGTGCAGGATGGGGGTGTGACAAAATCATCATCCTTGCTGGCTGGGCTCAGGGACTGGCGGCATGAACCTGTCAAGAAAAAGGGAAAAAAAACAGAGAAAGGCAGCAAACTTCTGTCTAAGGGTAAGGAAAAGTCCTTAGATGTTTCTGCTGGACTGCAGGATCAGGGGAAGGCTGGAATCTCACAGAAAGGAACATACTTCTTATGGGTTTCCGCTTGGCTGGCACTGGCATTGGAGTCTGACTGCTATCCTGGCATGCCTCTGTTGAATCCAGTCCTCGGTTATGGGAGGCAGACAGCTTCTGCTCCAGCTCTTCAGCTAGAGCCTGATGGAGATGTAAAAGAGCAGTGGAGGAAAAAAAAAAAATAGAACTTGAGGGGAAAGAACTATTATATCCATAGCAGAATTGCCATCAAGTTAAATAAATAAATAGATAAATCGTTAGGGTGAGGAATAGTCTGCTTAAAGTGAAAAACTGCAGGGCTTTCCAGTCACTGTATGTAAAAAGCAATTTTTTTTCTGGTCTGGACTCTTGTCCCAGAGCCTTACTTTAGTCTCAGGTTTGACACCTGCTCTATGGAACCGAGTCAGCACAGTTTGGAAACAATTGTAGACAGCTGGATCTTGGAGCTTGTCTGCAAAGCAGTCGTAGTTGTCCTGCAGCTTGTGAAGGCCCCGATCTGAGACTGGAAGCAGAGCAAGGCAGTGAGACAGATCCCGATACTGACGCTCAGTCCTGGGGAAAACAAAGATCACCATTAGCTCCTACAAAAAGGGGTGTATGAGGATGAGCACATCTCACCCTGAACTAGCAGCACTCCCTGCAGGTGCTTCTGCCCTACAGAACATGAGATTCAGGTTGTTCTGTTACAGGTCAGTGATGGGGTGCTCTGCCATACCACACATAAGCACCACTGTATTCCATGACACTGACTTAGTGCCTGTTGAGAAACATGAAGTTTCGACTGCTAAAGAACACAGTCACTTGTCTGAAAAGCATCAGAAGTTATTGCTGACCAGGAGGAAAAGCCACAGTGAGGTCAGGACTCCTCTTGATGGGCCTTATTTCAGCCACATAACAACCATCTCCCCCCCCCCACCCCCCGAGTTGTTAATTTTTGCATGTTTGAGATGATCTCAAGCAGACACTGTATTTGATGTTCTTTCTCCCTTTCCTGGTTAGTTACATAAAGAAGATCATATTCATTAAGTTATAAAGTCAATAAATAACAAACGCTGTATCAGAGAAGGACTGCATTCAAATTCCAGCAAAAGTTACTGGAATAAAACCAAAGGGAAAGAAAAATAAAAGCACAAACATCCCTAATGTAGATCACTGTGATGGAATGGGAGAGGAAAAAGCAAGGCCAAAGCCCCTATTTTTAATATCCACAAAGTGAGGGCCTCAAGTCTGTCCAGTACATGCTGTCTCAGGATGCTCTGCTCAAACCCAGAGAGATGGAGAACAAAGCTACACCATCCAGGTGTTTCCACCTTTACAGTCTGAATGGCACCTGGCAACTTGGTATGTTTAGAACTCCAGAAATGCTGAGGAGGGTGATGGTGGCTGCAAAATCTTTTGCAATAAGCTCCTGTTTTAGCCTGGAGTGAGAGTCTTGCTCTAGCAGTACCACTAGTATTGCACCAAGCTGATCACCTTTGTGGTACAGAAAGGTCAGGACATTCTACTAAAGGTGAGACACAACTCACACAGAGATGGTTATTTACAAATGTGTGAAGAGCTCACCAGTGCTCCTGGGAGGCAACACTGGAGAGAGGGACCACTCTCCACTCTTGTTCAGGAAACAAAATCCAAATATTTTGGGAAACATGCAACCTCCTGAGGCAGCTGAGCAAGTCACATGTGCAGGCACTGTGCACAAATGGCCAAGATAAGCAGACAGCTAAAATCTCAAGGGCAAAGGCACAACAATGGACAAGGAAAACCACAGGAATGGAGGAAAGCAGGGTACACCAAAGCCAGTGGAAGTTAAAATGAAGATATCTCACTGGAGATAAATTTCTATTATTATTCTTCTTGGAAGGAAACAAAAAGTGTATGCCTGGGTCAGTGAAGTTACAGCTTGGGGAAGAGGGGAAAAGCAGCAAAAAAATCCAAAAACCCAGAAGGCAAAATGATATCCCAGATTCACAGCATGGGTCCTGTACTCTATACTCTGTAATCAGCAATGCACAAGCAAGGCATGCACATCCTGGAGATGGAGCAGAGCAAAAGCCAAAGTTTATGGTGGCACAAGCCCTTAGGTAAAGTAGTAATAACAAAAAAAAACAAATCAGAGTCCTGGCATAGTCCTGGTACTGAGCAGCCCATGCACACAGAACAAGGACAGGCCTATATCAGCTTGATAGCTAAAATCATCCTAGACAGGACTGCTGGAGAGATCCCGACTTCTCAGCTGAACACACTAATTTCCTAGCTGAGCTGCAAGGGAATAGCCCATGGAGAAAGATCACAAGGGTATGTAAAATCCACATGTGGGATGTCTCCTTGCTCAGCTATAATGCAGATCTAGACTATCACAAAACCTTTTCCTTAAAAAAGGAAGGAAGAGGGGGTCAATCACTGCATAACGAAACCAGAAACCTTAATTTATAAGTATTCATATATTTTTAGGAGAAGTTAAAAAAAAGGGGGACCTAAACCAAGTTATGTTGCATTTGTCAATTTGCCACATGAAGATTATAATGGGAACCTTTTACAACCACCACATACAAGCTCATTTCTTCTGAAAAATCTTGAGAAGCAGAAGTGCTTGGCAGGAAAATTAAGATGCCAACCCACCTGGCAGTCCGGAATCTCTGACAAAGTTTCTCCACCAAGCTCTCTGTTTGTTTCTCTTTTGTAATATATGAGAACAGATGTCTGCAGGGAAAAAAAAAAAAAA
>VXBU01015252.1:78776-163957 GCA_013400315.1 Bombycilla garrulus
AAAAGCACAAAAAATGAGAGCCCACAGAGGAATCCCCATTTCAGGTAGGAGGGGTGCTGAAAAGGCAGCAGTGCTGACTTCTTATCTGCTCCTTCCATGTAGTTTTAAGAGTATGCAGTACCTCCAGACTTCTCATGCAGCATCTCCTCACTTCACAAAGTTTCAGTGACAGACTAATTTGTCTGACAAGCAAACCTTGAGGGGAGCACTGTGTCATGCAGTATTTCCCCCTCTCAAAACCATGCTTGTGACTTTTTCACTACAAATTTGCTGAAAGGGTGTTGTTGCATTTTGGATCAATGGAAAAGTGAGCACTACTTTGTACTAAAATGGGAACCAAGCCTAACAGAACTTAAATGCTAACCTAATAAATTTTTCCTTGAGAAATAGAAACACCTGGACTTTAGCACAGTTAAGTACTTGTGCATTTTGCACTATGTCCTCTTAGAAATCACTGAATAACTTCTATTTATTAAGAAGGTCCTGCTGCTCTCCCTTTTTCTTGTATCAACATTTCTGTTAACTGTAGCTCAAGGCCAGTCAGGTTGCCACCGGCCTTGATATAATTATTCTAAAGCACTTCCTTGTGCTTTGTTATGTCTACAAGCATCACACCAAGCTGCTTTTCTAAGATACATAACAGAGACATTCTCAAGAGTCCTTCCTCTGCATTTGTTTCAGCATCAATTCATCTTTAACTTAAGTGACCAGAACTGTGGCAGCACTCCAGGCAAGGTCTCACCAGCAGTGCCAATGCTTCCATCTACCAGAAAAAGGGGTACCAGGAAATTCCACTTCCTGGACCTCTAAAGCAGGAAGTGGAATGCACCTCTAACTTTAGCCATATCATTACAGAAGAGGTTAAACAACTTCTAAACATTCAACCTTATACTTTGTTCTGCTAGTTTTCATCTCAGTTTTTATTGTTGTAACTCTCTTGCTCTCCAAAGTTAGTCCCTTAACAGTGATGGTTCCCCTATCTTTTTTTACACCTCCCTATTCTCCAGTTTGGTAAGTATACCTGGAGCATAAGGCACTTCTTAATTTCTAGCCTGTGCTTTTGTCCACCATGGTTTCCAAGTTAAACCTGATCCTCTCCACAATGTAAGCATTTCATATAATACTGCATGGGGAAATGGTTCCGTTTCAAGTACTAATTCCCTTCTTTTCCTATGTAAAGGATATGTGGTGTGTTAATTGATGATCAGGTTTTTAAAGTTAAATATTCTTATGCTAATTTGATACCTATCTATATTATTAAATCAATACTGCCTCTTCTCTTATTTGCCAGACACCTCCAGTTCTCTCCATGTATGGTGTTGAAAGTCAAAAGTCCACCTTACACCTGTCTTAACCCCACCAATCACACTTTAATGCAATTGCTACACTTATGCTCTATGTCTGTGGTAACACCTACAGTTTGATATTAATTAAAAACTACTGAAAATTCCAAAATCATTTGGAATTTTTCTACATGTTGCCTCTTGTCTGTGATGTTTGCTTCACTTCAGACATTAACTTCCACTTCTACGTGTGCTGTCAGGAACCACAAGCTATAGTTCCCATTATTTCCATTACCCTCCTTAATTAAAGCTGAAGCAAAATATCCATCTACTTTACCACCATAAATTAATTTTAGTCTCAATTACATCCTCACTAATAGGCCTTTTCAATGTCTTGCAGTTCCTACCTATCCAAAATCTCATCCCTCTTCCTAAACGCACTGGATTCTCATAGACAGAAAGACTAGCTGAAAAAAATCACAGAAAAATTTTTTGTTCTTCTCTTCAGCAACAGCAATACTTTTGTCAAACACCTCCCTCTATAATCCATAGGGATACAAATGACTCAGAATAACCCTCATGTGATTAAATTTCAGAAATTAGAGGAAAATTCCTGTGATTTACCAATGAAGACATTAGTGCTGTCTATGAGCAACCAATAACCTCAGATTAAAATATTTCAATATCTCTCTACTCCAGAGTCAGACTTTATTGAAAAAAAAACAAATAAAAAAAAAAACCAAAACCCAAACAACAACCCCCCCAAAGAGCACCAAAAAAACAACCCCCCCCAAAAAAAGCCCCACACAAAACAAACCACCAGAAAGCCACCCCAGACACAAATCTGTTACTGTAACTACAGCTTTACTAAAACTGCTTACAAAACTACAGTAGCCACCAAAATGACAAAGGCAGCAGTCTTTAAAACCTGTTGTGTTTTCCTAATGCTGCATATCCATGTTCCCATGCGTAAAACCGTTTTCCTTTTCTAGAGGGAAAGTAATTTTGAGTTAGTGGTTATTCTCTGTAGAGTCTCTCCTCACCCACAACTGTGTGGCTTTAAAATCAATTCCCCTCAGCATGACTTCATTTTCAGTACAGACTGAAAAAGTCAGATCAAAGAGAACAACTGAAAAAGCATTTTGTACATGTCAGTGTAATTTTTCTTCCCTTGACATGGCACCCCCTTTGCATAAACATAGCCCTGGCAATAAGAGATTTATTTAACCTCAGAATACCTCATAATAGTGTGGAAGGATTCCTCCTCTATGCCGCGGTTAGGATCCGAGAGATGACTGATGATGTCTGGAAGCAGGTTATAGACAGCATTACCCTGTGCAGAACACAAATTTCTACATGAGATTCAGAATTATAATGGATAATTTGAGTCAAGCCAAATAAGCTGCCCACTTAAAACAACCTCCCTTTTCTCCAGCCCAAATCTATTGACTGAAAGCATCAGCTTTTTGAAATGAGCTGTACACAGCCAGCCAAACCTATCCAGGACTATTTGGCTGGGGAGGAAAAACCCAGCCAACCAACAAGCTGAACACTAGACCCCAGCTCTGCTCTTTGGCCTACTTTAGAGTTTCTTTGCCTTCCAACCTTGTCACAGCCCAACAAAAAAAGCTTCCTGATAAAGGAAACAGCCCTTCAGTTCCTGGAACTGCTTCCCATCTTGCCTGAAAAGGTCCAATCCTTAATTCTCTTTCCCACTGCTTTTACATAGCTTTGTCATACACACTGCAGAGACAGGAAGTCAGTGCAATCAGGTGGCCAGCTCTGCTTTAACAAAGCAAACCAAGCCAGAAAAGCCCCAGTGTCACTGCAGCCTCCCAGGCAGTAAATCTCAAACTCTGAAGTGCCCACTTGAAGCTGCCCATGGAATGAACAGTGTACTGGGGGTAACACTGCTACTGTTCTTACCTGCCTGGGCAGAAACTGATACAATTTAAGTATGTCCAGTGTCCCACAGCCAAGAACAACTCGGAAAGGTTTCAGAAAAGGTGCGGGGACCTCCTTAACCCCAGGAGACCCCGCAATATGTAGAAAAGTCCAGGTTTCTGGCCCGTGCTGCTGAAGGAGTAGTCTGGAGTCGTTTGTTCGTGTTCTCAAGGCAGTTTATTAAGTCCTTAACAAAGAGAGATTTCTCTGCCCTGCCAGGGTTGACACAGAACGCGTCCAGAGACACACTGTGTCTGCCCCAGGTGAGCTGTAATCTTTTATACTAAAAACTACGTATTAAATGTTTACAATTAAGTACCAATCTATGCCCCTCACATCACCATGTCCAGATCTGTGTCAAACCAATCCAAAAGTGCCAGCATCACCAAGAAGATGGAGGTTATGAAGAAGAACATAAGATAACATGCCACATGTAAAAATCCTTCATCTTGTGTCTCAGACCCCCCTGTACAGATCTCCAACCCCCCTGTACAGGGCCCTAAACCCCCCTGTACATACATTCAAATTATCTTCTTTTTACTTATAACTACTACTATTTTACTGTCTAAGTTTTTGTGACCTGAAATTCCTCATACAAACCTGACAACCTGTTCCATGGGTTAGAATCACAGTTACAGGTATTTTTAGTATCATTCCAGGGTCTCTGACACCTCTGGCAAGGCTGAAAAGCCTCTTGACCAGGTTTTGGGTCGGCCAAAGGCATCATAGGAACCCCCTGGGTTCCAACAAAAAGGTGCATTGCCTGAGCCGTAAGGTCAGGGAACTCTGCTGTAAGACCCTGAAGGTGAGCTACAGAAAACTGCTCCTAACCCTGTGCCAGGCATAAACAAGAAAGCAAAGGGAAAAAGGCGCTGTTTGGATCCTGCCTTCCAGTGTGAGTGGATGAGGTCAAATTCAGCAACATCAGGCAAGGATGAAGCTAAACTTGTATAGCAAAATTTCTTTTAACTACCCTTATTTAGTCCACAGAGAGATAGACCAATGGCTCTACACCATTAACACACCTTCTCCAGAACTCATGTAATCGATCCCGACTCCAACAGCCCTTCCCTGATCTTGTGAAATAAGGTCCCTGAGCATCCACTTGCCTTGTTGGAGAGTTCACTGAAGAAGTTCTGAGCCACTCCCACTATTGCCTCCTCTGGGTCTATGAGCAGAGTTGCCATTTCACTCCCTTGGCCCTTCACCTTCACCATGTCTTTGAGGATGAGGTGAGTCATCACCAGCCCAGCCGTCTGCCTCACACTCGAGCAGGGATCCCGCAACCTGACAGGAGCAAACAGTTACTGCAGAAAGCAGCAAGGGAGTGTCTCTGAGTTACTGGTACTTGTGACAGCCCAAAGCTCTGGTCTCCCTGCAGCAGCATCTTCAAATTTGCCGTCTTGGGTCATTCTCATCTTCTGGAGGCCCAGTGTCACCCTTCCACAGGGTTTTCATCACATGTCCTCTCCCAGCAAGGAGTAGAACATTACCTGGCATAGAGATGTGATGTCCAAGGCTCCACCAGGTTGGGGAAGCGGATGGCTAGATCTCCTGCTGCAATAATGAGGTTGGATCTCACATCAGGCAGGGTGGACTTCTCCATCATCGTGAACAGCAGACGCAAGTGGGAGTCACAGAACTCAGAGCTAACAAGACAGGGTACAGGAAAGAAGGCATAGATAGCAAAATTCCATCTTTCAGAGAGCAGAGAAAAAAAATACTTAAAAAAAGCACGATCTGTGAACACCCTTCTGTGTTTGTTCTTTCCTTGGGAAAGGAATTGCAACATTTGCTTGTGCTTTAGTACTAGGAAGGCTGGGAAAAGAACACTGGCATGGCTCAGAAGTACCTGATCATGCAGAGTTTGCCAAGAGTAAGGGCTGCGGCAGCTGACAGTGCCGAGTCACTGTAGAGTCCAGGGTTATTGCAGATCTTCAGCACCAGTGGAACAAAGGCGGAGAACAGGTGCTTCCCTAGAGAGTGGGGACAAAAACAGTGACCATGAGAACCCATTTGTGCATCCTGCTTTAAGAGCGATTACTCCATTTATCCCAGAGCTACTGCAAACTACAGTTACTGGTTGACTCACTTTCTCCACTGAACAACCACCTCCAGAAAGGCAGAGCCAAGAAACAGACAGCCTACATGGAAACTGACACCATGGAAAATGGCAGTGCTTCCTTCCAAAGGAAACAACCTTCCTCCTTCAGGACCTGTTACCCACTGTAACTGTACCCCTGCTCTTTCACACAGGCAGACAACCATATTCCTCGATGGCAGCCACACTTACCATCCAGAAGTTCTGTCTCACAGATACTGCGGATGAGCTCGGCCTCAGTGTCATCAGCCGTGGCTCCCACAAGGCCCAGCTCCTCCTCCATGGTGGTCTGGTTCCCTGTACTCTGTGCAGAGAGGAGACTGTAAGAAAGATGTCAGGCAACAGTAACCTCTTTTTTCCCAGGGTTCTCTTCTCTCAGGTGTGAGGTATATGCATGTTACCAGCTGCACAACTAGAGTGGAGAACAGACTGACACAGAGTGTAATAACCCTCTTTCTCCCAAGAATTGAGTGAAGCTATGAAGGTTAGTCTGGGATTTGCCAGTCCACATGCTACAAAACACCAATCACAGGATCACATAGTTAGGCTGGAAGGGACCACAGTGGGTCATCAGTTCCAGCCTTCTTGCTCCAGGAGGGTCTTCCTAGAACACATTGCACAGTATTGTGTCCAGATGGTTCTTGAATATCTCAAGAGAGGGAGACTCCACAACCTCTCTGGGCTACCTGTTCTAGTGTTTGGTCACTTCCACAGTAAAGAAGTTCATCCTCATATTCAGATGGAACGTCCTGTGCATCAGTTTCTGCACATTACCTCATGTCCTAGTGCTTGGCACCACCAAGAACAATCTGGTTTCATCCTCATGGCACCCCCCTCGTCAAATATTTACAGACATTGATGAGGTCCCCTCTCAGTCTTGAGGCTTATAAGAAGCCCAGCTCCCTCAGCCTTTCTTTTTAAGAGTGATACTCCAGTTCTTTACTGCCCTCCACCAGACCTGCTCCAATAGCTCCATGTCTCTCTTGTAATGAGGAGCCCAGAACGTAAAGAAAGCTTAAACTACGGACACCACTAAGATAAAACAGATCTAGGAGACATCCAGCATCAGTGTGTGAGTCCTGCATAACTTAAGGGACATTCAAATACTAAAAGCAAGGCTGCTCGAAGCAGCCTTTGAATTGCTGGTTTTGTGAGCAAGATTATGGGAAACCTTATAGCAAATAAAAAGCAACACAAGGGAAGAAAGGAGATATGGGCATTGCAATGGGGACCAGATCTGTATCTAACTGCTATTTTTTTGAAAATCTTATAATAACTTCTTCTTGTGTGGAAAATTGTAGTGACACTGATAAGCAGGTGGATGAGGAAATGAACTGCAAAGTTCTCTGTAACTTAGCAGTACAAGCATCTAATAGAGACTGGATACCTAAATGGATACGTTTTTCTCCATTCTTACCCAGCAAAGTCAGCCTCATTACACTCTGGAAAACGTTCCAAGGTAGACCTAACCAAACAGGGCATTTATAGCATCCAAATCACATTAGAAAGACTACTGTTAAACCTTCATCATTACTACCAAATAGAGGGACAGGAGTCTCAAATCTGGACCAGGGTTCTAGGAAACCTTTTTCCAGAACTCAGGGCACAAATGGATGCTCTTCACCATCAGTTGCAAAAGATTGCACTAGTAAGAAAAGTGATGAGTGAAAGGGGAAGGTTTGCCTGAAGCAGGAGGATAAGCATGGCCAGGACATCATCCTTCACTCCCTCCCCTCTGCCTCTTCAAAACTCAAGACCAGTGTGGGAGTTTTAGTGAATAGGTTCATTCCAGGACCTCAGCTCTCCCTGTCAATCCTGACCAATACATGTCTGTTTCTACTCCTGAAGCACATATGGTCCTGTATGTCATATAATCTCAGGATTGCATTCTCCAGAAGTTTGCTGTAGCTGGGACACTGGAAGAGCTGCCCATAGGAGAAAAGCCCTTGGTTCTCACCTGGGGTCTCTGCTTCTTTGTGCTGGTGTCAGATTGCTTCTTGGTCTTCTCCTCTTTGAGGATGCGGCGTCTGCGTAGCTCTGCACTCACGGACACTTCCAAATATACCACCTGCTGCAGTGCTACCTGTCCCACAAGGGACACCAGGTGCAGCAGCAGGAATGTGGGGAGACTGCCAGCACCATCAGAGACTTTGTGTGGAGAATCCCCTGCATCTAAAGGAGAAAAATGACCACAGTTCAGTGTTGATCTAGACCTCTTTCCCACTAATTAGTGCCAAGTCTCACCGTATAACCCATCTCCACACTCCACAGACTCCTTCACAGCACTCATGCCCTCCCATGCCAACACTTCCACCAGTCCCTCAGCTCTGTTCTCCTGCAGTTACTTAAGGCCACCCAAAGCAGCACTGGAAACCACAGGTACAGATTTCTTTCATCAGCTTTTTTTCTCACCAGCTTTCTGCTCATCAGCCTCCTGCAGCTTATCCAGAGCTTGCTGACTGCACACATGCAGGATGTCAGCACAGATCTCCTCTGCCCCTTCTGCCAGCTGGTAGATGAGTGTTACAGCTGCCTCCATGAAGGGGATCCAGTGACTGCTTGGCTGGGCAAAGCCTGATGAGAAGAGGGAGCAATGTACCCACACAGACCAATGATAACACAGGTGGTCTCACAGCTCAACCCCACCTCCTCCAAACCTCTGGCTGGCCTGGGCTCACCTTTACTCACAGTCTCACTCAGGCAACCAAAGAGCATGTGGTTCTGTGGCAGTCGAAAAGGGGCACTGTTCTTCTGTGCTGGCTGCAGAGACAACAGCTGAGTTACTCCCATGGGAGCAGCACATGAGATGCCCCCATGCCCTTCCCAGTAGTTAACCTTCCTGTGTGTACAGTGTTAATCAAACCCACGCCAGGGACATCCAGTGCTGCTCTGTAGCTAAACATGCAGTAGGAACATTACTATCACTTGCGACAGCACGGTGACTACACTGGGTGGATTTAAAGCTTGGCCAAATGATGATCCCAGGCCAACTCAGACAGCTCCACCATCCCACCTTAAATCAAAATAACTCTTTTCAAATGCCAAAAGGATTCATTTAAAAACTGATATTATTTACTCACTCTCTGCAATGAATTAAGAGGAAAACCTCTGGAGCATCTTAAGAGTCATCAACAGTAAGTCAACTTGCCCTAGGGTACTCCAGAACCATACGAGTTTGTTTGAAAGCAAAATACCATCAGTGGAAATAACACAGGATAGGTTTGGATCCAAGACCATCTCACACTTAGTTTGTTGCATATATTCTGTATCAGTCACACCAGCTTTTAGGTTGGGAATAAGATAACCTAGAGAACTACTAAACCAAATATGACAATACCTGAGGTGTCCCAGCACATCTGTGCCTGCCTGATGAATATATACTTGAACAAAACAGAATTTACTTGAGGATCTACCAGCTTTCAGTAGCTTGAAACAAGAACTCCTGATTCACCACAATCCTGTCCTCTGTATTGAATTTCTGATTGGGAGGACTGGGTCGGGGGGAGAAGAACTACTGCCAGTCAGTCAGTCAAATATTTTCAGTTCAGTACCTTTTCACATAAAAGCTTAACTGCAGACTTAAATCAACCAAAAATTGAATTACAGCCATCTTTAGAACATTAAAGAATGTTGTGATACACATTAACTCATGAAGTTCATGCAGCAACATCCCCAGTGGAAGGGGCTATCACGGAATAATGCTGCTCTGTGAAGGAAGACTGCTTTTGTGATAGAACTCCTGAACCAAAATGCCCCAAATGACTGCGTCAAAAAAAACAGATTTTTTTCTAAGTGCATTAAGAAAAAAAGAACATAAATTGTTTCCCAGGGAAAGAAGGCCATCAACCATCGTGTTGTTCTAAGTACAATATGGACAGGTTTGAAAATCTTTCATGTTTTATTTTCTGCTGTACAGCTGACAATGCCTGAATATCAATTAATAAGAAGGGCAAAAGAATCACACCACCAGAAAACATCAGTAAAGGCAAGGGCTTCATGGTTGAGAAAACACAAATCAGTTTAGAATTGGGAGTCTGAAGAAGAGAATTGAAAGGAAAACATTTTCTTGTGCACTGAACTCTTTACTAATTGAATTCAGCCTGTTTCCTAATGAAAATTCTTTTATTACATGTTCATTGATGTGTGCTAAGCTTTCCAGACAGTGCTGCTGAATGGTCTCAACCTACTTAATTTCAAAATCTGTAAAAATTTAATTACCTCTCTCTCTTCTTTCATACAAACAATTTTCCCCCTTTTTTTCTGAATGACCTCAAGAATGAACAGAGCCTTACCTTAGGGTTACTGGCAAGCTTCAAAATAACACTGCATACTTCTTGAGGCAGCCTATAGTCTTCACATGCCTTCTCAGACAGTCCCACTGTCACCAAGATGTCCAGGTTGCTACCTATGATCTCTGTCTTTCCTCTGTGGAATGGAAGGGATGGCAATATCACATGAGGTGCTACTGAAAGTTGGCAGAAGTATGGATAACCAAGAGAAATACTCCTTGTGCCTTGAGTGGTTTTTCTACTTGTGTAGGGGAAAAAATAAAACTCCTCCAAATGACTCAAGATACAGCTAGAGGAGCAGTAAGCAATATTCCAGAGAAGCCAATGTAATCCACTCTCCACTAGGAGATGAATTTCTCCAAAGTGATCAACAGTGGGCACAGCCTCTTTGTACAGAAAGAAGATTCTTGACTCTTCTTTGCTATCAGAAAGAACCAGAACTTACAGGGGTAAGAAAAACAAAAATGTTGGAAAGTAGGAAAGAGTCCAGGAGCTCAGGATTGTGACATATACCATTCCTTCCCCTACTGTGGGAAACAAACCAAACCAATCCAAACCAACAATATCCAAAAAAAAAGCCAATCCCAAATCTACACGCACTTGCTCCCCTTTCTACCTGTGAAAGATCTTTAGGCTCATCATTGTGCAGGCCTGTTTCTGACTAATGAAGGACTGAAGTAAGAACAGCAAGAAGAGCAGGTAAGTTGAATGCCAAAGGGTTACTGGGCTGGGAAACTGAGGAAGTGAAAACCTTTTAGTGCAGATACTTTTTGCCCCCAGAAAGTGAAACAAATTAAGTTTTCTTCATGCTAAAGGCTCCAGACATCTCTATTCAGCAGCTTCACACTACTCTTATCCAAACACAGACAAAGCTGCGGAGTTGTGACACTGTAAACTCTGGGAAGGGATGGGTATTCACACAAGGAAAATAATCTCATCATAATAATTCAGAGGCTGTGCTGGTGGGATCCAGCACAATTATGTTTAGTTCCAGGCTTCATTACCCCATGAATTTTACTAGTTTTGAAGCTAGAGCCAAAGAGTCAGCTGATGCAGCACCCACAGTTCTTCAATAAAAATTGACTCCCTGTACATCCTTCCACTCACAGGCTTTGACCTGGCCCCAGGCTCACCGTGCCATCATCCCCAGCAGCATCACAGCAGCGCGGCGCTCGAGTGACGAGCATGGAGATTTTTCCATGAATCGCTCCCAAAGCAGCTGGGTCACAGCAGGCTTTATTTCGTCTTTCTGCACAAACTCTGAGATCTGCAAAAGGAATGCAATTTAAAAATTAGAGACAGGCAAGGAGAATGAACTTCAAAGTAAAGACGTAATCTGCAATGATTACCATTTTAATAAATGGTATCCAAACCTAGGCAAGTGAAATACTCACTATTTCCTCTAAGCACTGTATCATTCCCAGTGATGCATCCACCATGATGAGAGACAGAGATTGCACCAGGGCCTGGGCCTTGGTTCTTTGAAAGGGGAAAAATAACAATAAAAAAATTAAAAGGTAAAGAAAAAGCAACTGTCACAATTGCTGCCCTATTGAAAGAGCTGAAAATATCTGTTGCATAACAGAGAAGATCCACAGGATCAGGAAAACTCCCACAACAAGCTTGAGTTCTCGAAGTCACCCAACTCAAGTGCCAGTGACCATGACGTGGGCTTAAAAGTCCATTGACTTGTACACTGGTGCTCAGAGATTCAATCAGAGGTAATAAGCAGCCACTTCCCTGTTTATTCTCAACTATAAGTCAAAGTATAATTCCCTAGAAACTGAAAATCTCTCCATGAACAACAAGGATGGAGCACAAACTGCAGAAGTGCTGCCTCCAAGCAATATTACCAGGAAGAAATAAGAAGGGAGTTATGGTGCATCTCACGAGGGATCCTACTTATCTTATTGCATGAGTATCCAACAGGATTTACAAGTGGGTTAGCACTAAAAAAGGGCAAGTACCACAGCAGAGAGGAGACACAGCTCTTCTGTAGTATAGAAAAAGCAAACTTGCATGTGGTAGCCAGCTCCCACCACCAAATCCTCAAGAAGGATAAGAAACAAAGACCCTTTAACATCCTCCCATCTAAGACATGTAGAAATTGTTAGAAAAATATTTAAGGTTGGTCTGACTGAAATACATATAGAAATACATGTACAGAGAAACATGTGTACATACACATGTACATACATAGCACCCAAATAAAAACTAACCTTGGATAGTGCAAAGGAAAAAGAAATGGGGAATGTGTTGTGTACATCAGAAGTAGAATGTCTACACGTGACCAGGGCCACAGGATGTATGACTTGTCAGAAAAAAAACCCTGAGCTTTGGTAACAGAAATATAGTTTCAACTTTACACCACACTGTTCCTCTTATTATCCCAGTGGGATGAACAACTACAGTTATAAGAAACTCAAAGATGGGACAACTGACACTGGCCAACAATTTTGCTCACAGAGAGTGAAGTATATAAGACTCCCACATATGAGATGACTCCATATCAACAGTTGACTCCTAACAGGCTGAAATTCATTGTTGCAAATCAATTTGCAATTAACTCTTATCATTCCCTATCAGACAGGGACCCTACCCAGACTATTTGGGCAATGCTTTGTATGAAAGAGAAATTTATGAGAACAATAAATATTAGTGCCTGACAACAGTCTAACTTCAAGTAATTCCCAGTATCTGCTTTGCAAGGTCTCACAGAGTTCTGCTGCATGAATTTCCTACACATGAGCTCTATGACAAACCAAGAACAGAAGCTCACCAGTAAGACCTGCAGGAAGACTGGGATACTCAGATAATGACCTTACATTTCAGCTCAGCATGAAGCATGGCAACTCTCAGTTCTCTTCCTGTCCATAACCCATTCCCAAGAGCAGAAAGTGGATGGGGAAAAAAACCAAAAAAAAAAAAAACAAAAAAAAAAAAAAAAAAAAACTGATTAGGAAGATCCATACCTCTCTGAATCCTCACTGGAGCTCAGATAGAGCTGTCTGTAAGCATTCAGCACAGCCTCCTTAATTCCAGGCTCCTTTGACCATATGAGGGGCAGCATCCTGCGGACTCCAAGCAGTGCCTGGGACACACCAAACTGTGAGACTGTCACGAAGAACTCAATGGCTTCCTGTACCACTGCAGAAAGAACAGTTGTGATAGTGCAGTTCTTCCCCAGTTCCCATTAGAGAGACCATTAAAACAATTTCATATGAGTACTGGTCTCACAGCAAGCTCTACAAGCACCTAGAGATCACTGCTACTGTCTGCAGAGGGCTTGAGTCAGAATGGGATCACTAGTACAAAGATGTAGATGTCCCAGAAAAGAAACACAAATTAAGAATATTACAGATAGATCCAATGTGATACAGTTAGGGAAAGAGCACAGAGACTATCTTTGAGAAAGAACAAAATTCTTTTCTGGGAAACAGTAGCTTTGGGAAAAAAGATCTCATAGTCACAACAGACAGCCCCAGGGCAATGCCATAACCAGAGGAACTAAGCTATTTGATGTACAAAAGGGGTTAGGAAGACTGAGTTTGGTTCCAGCTTGACTACTCCTGAAATAGACTGCCCAGTCTTCTCAGAAGACAAAAAAAAAGCCCCATTAACTTAGACAGCATCACAAGACATCTACAACAATGATCAGAAGTTGTACAACAGACAGCTCATAGAGTCTGACCTCTGGTTAAGTAAGAGCTTTTACTAGTATAAGCCTTTACAAATCAGAATTAAGAAAATCTAACAGATGAGCTGATATGGTTTCCCTGCCCCTAGTCACACCAGAACACATAAATTTGCAACGGAAAAAAAAAATCTAAATCTTTAAATATTCAATATTTAATTTCAAAAGGCTAAATCTGAGCACATACATCCTTTAGCACTACTCCCTTACCCAGGAGCATACTTTGTCCAAACAGAGACAATGTCTCAAAACACCTCAGCTGTTCAGACACTGAATTTGCCTTCCTTATACTACAGCACAGAACAACAGGGAGATGAAAAGTCATTAAAATTTGTGCATCCATTAAAAAAACCACCCCCACAATCAAACCCCAGGTCCTTAAATACTTAAGGTAGGGCAATTTCTTGGCCTTGAACTTCAAAGGACTTGTAAAGACACTGAACCCAGGAGTTCATTTTCATATGTGCAAATAGCTAATGACACCTATCAGGAATTTTATGAATGAGAGATGGGACCTCTGAGTTGCTTTAGGTGTGATTTATTATTTCTTTTCTTCTTTCAGTTTCAGGAAGGTGGAGTTTGTCTTCACAGTCTTCCCTGCATGGTCAAGAGGTCACAAGACCTCTAGTTAGAACATTTTTTAAGAACTTATTAACCAATAGAACACTGCCAACAAGGACATTTATGTTTTTCATCCAATCACAAGTTGTCTTACATGTTTTGCCATAATGTGGGCTTTTTCAGCCTATCATATTATGACACGCAGGCCTGCTGTGATACAGCTCAGAACTTCTTACAGCTTTTACAGCTACTCCTCTATTTTCTGTATCTTAAACTCTAAACTTTCCTCTACTTAGCTTAACATGTCTCTACTTAAACTAGAAATCCACATTCTCACTTCTAGTTTCTAGGTTTGGAAGCCTTTTCCAAGGTCTCAGATCAAATCCTGTGTTTAATTCTAAGCTTTGGCCCTCAGGCCCAATGTTCTGAGAGCTCTCTACATTTTGGATTCCAACACCTCCCCCTTCTCTTAGCACCAAGAACACTCCTTTAATGACTTTGTCAATCATCTTTTGCACGCATTGGAGCAGGCAAGGCACTATGATAAGTATAATTATGATGACAATCAATATATACATGACTGTCTTTAAAATTTCTTTCCACCACTACTGGGAAAATACCTAATAATTGATAGATTCAGTTCTGCAAAGGAGCTATTTTAAAAAAAAATTAAAATGTATAAAGCTCTATTTAAACACACCTGAAGCATTGCCTCTGCCTCCCCCTTCTCTTGATTTTAAAAACAGCATACATGAGTCTTGTCACAAAAACAAAAGGAACAACAACAAAAACACGAAACAACACAAACAGCGAAACCAGAAACCTACAGCAATCAGGAATAATTCAGATACAACAGTATCTCAGATAATACACACATATATGAGATTAGGTAATTAGCAATCCTAACTAGAAATACTGTGCCACCATCCCAGAATCTGCAAAAAACTGACAAACCTCAAATCAGTGAAGAATTGGATGATCATCTCCAGACCATGATCATCAAAGCTCACTTTAAAATCAGGTCCAGCTGTCATATTAATAGGATCAAATTATCAAGTCAAAAGGACACGAATATCGTTTTGATGCAGAAAACACCTGGGTCTGCTGGCAGACATCCCATCCAGGTAGAGTTAAGTGTTTGCATGAAGTCCAGGGCTCTGCAGTGCCCACACCCATCCATACCCCAGATCTGTGCAAGTGGATGTGCTGGAGAGGATGGGAGTTGTGCCCCTCATCCCTTGGAAATTCCAGTTTCTGATAAACACTAAGTGATCACAGTAGTTCTAATATTAAATATTAATTAACTCAAAGGCCTTCTGATCACCACCTTTCTCAACAACATTGAAGAGGACCAGGCCACAGAACCTGTTGATCAGGCACATGTTTAACTAGAGAAAAGTTTGAGGAAAGGTGAGTTAGATGAGATCAGCTACTTAGTTCTCTTCTTCTGGCCAGCAAAACAGCTGAAGCTGTGTCAGGGCACTGAGCACATAACCAAGCCCAGCTTCACTGGCCAGGCTTACCCTGGGAGAACCTCAGCTGATGATGAACATCCATCCCTCCCCTCAGGAGGAAGGGTAGCTTTCAAAAGTGAACTCACTTTGATCACCTGGCTGGTTTTTTTCATTTCAAAAAGCTCAAATAAATTTTATTTCATATGCTTTTAAAAACTACTTTTAATCGTATAAAAAAAAACCCACCTTTTTCAACCTTGGAATTTAAAGAAATGGATTCCTAAAAAGCCTATTCATGCCCTATTTAACTCCTTCATGACACTCATTTAGATGGTGCTTGCTTTTCCAATACCCTGGAAGTGTAAGTGTGTATGACATCTGCTCAATGAAGAGCAGCTCCTTCAATCTTTTCTCCTTCTTCTGGAGCTCTACCACTCCAACATCTTCTCTCAAGCAAGGAAAAAAATCTAAAAATGCTGAATGGGTAAAAAAGGGCCCCATGGTTATTTCACATACCTGAGACAGAGTTTTCATACATCATCTTGCTGATCAGGTTCAGAGCTTCTGTGATTTTCACTGAGAAGTTGTAAGCATCTTGCAGGTACTGCACCAACATCTCCTGTTTGACCAGCTCTGTTTGAGGCTGCTCTTCCTGTGCAACTTCTTCAGTCTTATCACGTGGAAGATCCTCACTGTTCTCACCTGGGCATGAACCAACACAGCACACTTGTTTGTGAGCAGTACTGAGGACACATGAGAAACAGGCACGGTTCAGGGCATTTTAACCTTCCTGTCCCCATCCCACAGTGACACCTTCCGAGAATCAGGATACAAAAATCCAAATTCTGCCATCAGACCTGGCTACAAAATCTCAGCATGCTGTGGAGCATGTTCTAGTACTACAGTGCGATGCTCCAGAGACATGCCAGCTTGGTATAAGAGTATAGAAAGGCATGGTCCAGTTGGGGTAAACTTCATTAAAATGCTGATGGGGTTTATACAAACTTGATAATTTCCCAAAAACAGGTGAGGTCCCTAAAAGGGAACCAGGGAGAAGGCGAACACTACTACTTCCCAGCAAAGTTTGTGCAAGTGTGGAGAGTTCACAAAGTTAAGATTTTTAGACAATAGCCTTCCAACAGAAATATTCTCAATGTGATTGGCTAAGGAACCTTATGCCGAAACAAATACCAAACATAAAGTATGTGATGTCTTGAAAATACAGCCAGAGGCTCAGGCCCCAGATAACTAAGACTTTCCTTGAACCAGATACTTGGTCAAGGCTGATAGGGGTAAGCATTATGTGCCACCACCTGTTCAGGAAGCAGAACGCCTGACAAATTCAGACAGAACAGAAGGGTGGGAGTGGCAACACTGGCTTCACTCCCCTCAGATATTATGTGAGTTAAAGCACCAGAAATGCACTTTTACTGGACTGTTCCAACCAGAAATTAAGATCAGTATGATCCAGCTAAAATGCCAAGGTACTAGGTGAACAAACAATGCAGAGATGCTGCAGCTCTGGGAGCTGTCACAGACTGAACCCCACAGTTCAGAAGAAAGGACACAGCATTCCAGGAGGTTTTAGCCTGGCTCTGGCATTATCTTGGACTTAGGGAACAGACAGTGTTATATAGTTACCTGTGTATAGTCTCTTCAGAACATGCAGGATTGTTGCCTCCTCATTTTCCTCCCCAGGGCCAATGAAAGGTTCCTTTTCCTGGAAGCGACACAGGGCCTTCTGTGTAAGTCGGGCTGCACTCCTGGACAATGACATTGCCCAAGAGAGTATCAGCAACACATCGGAGCACAGCATAATGGAAACCATCCAGCTTTGCCATGAACACCTGAGAAACAGCTCCTACCAGCATCTTGTGCTGGGTGCTCACATCAATCTCTTCCTACAGAGTAATATAACTGGAAATCAGTTACATTACACTGGGATAAAGTGTCAAACTGCAGAGCTTTCTTACTTGTAATTCAGCTTCTTCAACAGCCCAATGATTTGCTCCACTGTCCTCTCCACTGTTTCTTCAACTTCCAGCACCTCCTCTTCCCCTTCCTGCAGTGGTTGAAAGAGCTGCTGTGTGGCAGCCCTAACTTCTGGCAGCATGGCTTCCCACTCTTCCTCTGGGGTGATCACTGGAGCTACTTAAAAATCAGAGGGATTGAAGAACACAGACTCAGGTGACACCTTTAATGGAAAGGAAAAACTCATCTGCAACTCAAGAATTCTACTTCCCTTACCCTCTCCCCAGGCAGGCACTATTCCCATTGCTGATCCCACCCAGACTGCAGTGAGAAAAAGACAAAAACTCTGATTAAAAAAACCCCAAAGCAAATAAACAAAAGAAAAGCCCAAAAAAACCACCACACACACACACAAAAACCCACACTGACGGCAGAACAAAAACATAGGTAAGAGACTAGAACCATCATTTGTTTAGTTTTGGGCTTTGGTGCTGCCCACAAATCAAGTTTAAATAATATCTGACCAAAATCATGAGTCCTTGAGTGGTAGAAAAGAGAACCCTGAGAGGGTGTTCACAGACATTTTCAGTTCTTACCCCGAAAATAAGATATAGGATTTAGACATTTAGGATATTAATATGATCCTTTTATAACACCACCATAAAGAAAACTGTTGTGAGTTTAATCCCAGTTATCTGGTCTCACCTCTCACACAGGTAAGATCTGAGACAAAAGCTGTCACAACCTAGGAGCAAACTTAATATGAGGAAAAGTAAATTCTGGACTGTCCTAGAAAGTGGAAAGAAAAAGAAAGGAAATTACCTGCTGTGGGTCTGCTATGATCCCTCATTTCTTTCAGTTTCTGCACTTGTTTTTTCAGTGGCTTATCAAAGTCAGTACAGCTTAGCTGAAGACATCAGGAAGAGAAGAAGAAATGTTAGTTATCCTCCTTTTCCTGAAATGCCAGAATTCTTCTAACTCTTTCACTCCTTGCTTTAGTTGTCAATCCCCATAGATAACTCTGTTTTGGGAAACTGGAAGAGTAGACTCCGGCCTCAATCCTAGAATGAGAACTACTCTGAGTTGTCAGTCTAAGGCTCAGAAACTCAGAAAAAGAAGGTGCAGCTAAACACAAAGAGCTTCAGATCCACAAACACTATTCTAAAAAATCATTTTGGTGCTAAGAAAAGAGACCTCACAGTGGACTCAAAACTGCTGCAAGATTTTAGCTCAATCACATCTCTCCTGGCCTTCAGCATAGCTATGAATTTCACCAAGAGAGGGATGAGTCCAAGGACTCAAAATCTGAACCTGGGAAGACCAGAAAGCTGCCACCTGCAGAGTCAAAGGCTACATTGTTTCTCCCACAAGACACAGAAACTACTGGCCTGGCTATAGCAGTTATTTACCCTGCAAACTGGCATCTAACACATCCACCATACTAATTGGAATTACCTTGCTGGAGAAGGGATTGTTGGACAAAAACGTAGCCAGGAGCTGGATTGCATTTTTAACCACTATGACAGCTTTGTCTTTGAGCCGCTCAACAGCCAGCGACACCACAGACAGAAACCGAGTCAAAGGCAGGGCCTAGAATACAATGAGAGCACAGATAAAGTTATCAAGAAGGCTCAGAGACTTGGGAAAAGTTTACTGCAGACATATTCATGTACTAAAAAGCACAGATTGTAGATTTACAGAAAAGTCTAGGTCTCATAAGACCTCTGGATACATTGTGGTCCAGCCTCCACTGAAAGCAAGGATTTAGGTTATCCAGGATCCCGCTGAGTCTTAGTATATCTGGTAATTGTGATGTTCTCTCATACTAGTGTGTGAAAAGAGGCTGTGTGCTGTGCTCTTTCTTCTAGTTTGTCCTGGTAACAAAGCAGCATTTAATTTCCACCCCCCAATTTCCCCACCCCTGGGATCTTTGGTCTCTGCAGACAGCAAAGTACATAGGGACAGCACCCTTCTCCGTTAAACCTTCAGTCTCTGCAAACAAAAAGCAGGGTGGCAGAAAGTCCCTCAGAAAACACAAGATGGGAAGAGATGACTGAGGTAACACCCTTTGCCCAGATCAGACTTGCCTTACACTGGACAATGCGAGTGAAGAGCTGGAGCACGCGGCTGCGCACAAAGCTATGCATGTCGCACACATGGGCCTGCAGCATATCCAGGAACTTTTCCCGAGTACCACGGGCAGCTTCCTCCAGCTGGTCACCATTCAGCACCTGCACCAGCACTTCTGCCATAGCTGCCAGAACGGCATTTCGCATCATGTAACTCTGCCAAGACAGGAGTTGTTGAACTAGGAACAGACCAAAAGACATGATTTGATATGCCCAGAGTTTGGCCTTCCAAATCCCAGGCTATAGGCCTGAGTGAATTTTTTTCAGTATGGATATTGTATTAAGCTTGGGTGAAAATAGCCTGCAAGACAGAGCAACCTCTGCTATAAAGACAGGCTAAGAGCTGGTCTTGTTCAGCCTGTGGAAGAGAAGGCTCTGGGGGAGGCACCTTCCAGCACCTAAAGGGTACTGAGAGCTGGAGAGGGATTTTTACCAGGGCATTCAGTGACAAGACAAGTGAGAATGGCCTTAAAGTGAAGGTAGGTTTGGATTAGGTATTAGGAAGAAAATCTTTACTGAGAGCGTGGTGAGACACTTGAACAGGTTGCCCAGAGAAGCTGTGGATGCCCCATCCCTGGAACTGCTCAAGGTCAGGCTAGTCTAGTGGAGGGTGTCCCTAGCCATAGCAGAGGTGTTTAGGTTCCTCCCAACCCAAACCATGCTATCCATGTAGGTCCACAGAACCCAAGAACTGACAGCAACTAAAAAAAAAGTAATACAGTGACACTCATTAAGTGCTGAAAAACAAGGGACAACAGCAGGGACCTCAGAAGTCTCTTCTCTGACATCTGATAGTGACAACCAGACAGGAGATGTCATGGTTTCTGTTCCCTATGCATCTTTTAAGTAAGGGCAGAACCTATTCCAATAGACCAGGTTTTATTTACTTGAACTCTGTGAAAGAGGTTATGTTTCCAGACAGAAAAACTGGATAGCAGCATCTCTTCTACCATTTGACTTTTCTGGACAGGTGACTTTGCAGAAACGTACCTCCCCATCCAAGTGAGGCAGGAGAACACTCATGTTGGAGAGCACCAGAGTTGGAATCTGTTCAGCTAGTTCACTTATAAAAGTAGCATACCCCTTGACTCCAGAAGCCTCACGAGCCAAATCCTGGGGACATTTCTGTCCAATTTCCCTGTACAGAAAGATGAAACAAGGAATGGAGTGCCTCAAGTTGCTAGGGCTAGAAGGACAAGCCTCCAGGTATTGCTCTCACCTTAGCAGTTCACCCACCAGGCTTTTCAGACCATACTCTTTAGCCCAGAGGCTCACAGCCTGTGCAAACACTGGGGCTACATGTTCAAAGTGCTGCAGCATCTGTGTTATCTTCAGAGTGGCACCTTTAACATGTGAGAAGGAAGAAAGAGGTCAGGGAAAGTAACTGGGAATGGCTTCAGGAGGAAGGCAGAAGAACAGGAACTCACTGAACATGTGGTCACAGTGAACCAGAGCTGCAGCAAGCAGATGTGTGACAGCCTCCCGCGTGACCCGGTACCTCTGAAGTCCGACACTTGGATTCTCCAGGATACGGTAGCAGCTTCCTGTCATTAAGCTAAACCCACAGAAGACAGACAGCAAACCTCACTATTGCAACTTGCACAAACATCATTCTAGCACACCACACATTTCTGTTTGAGAGATTCTCCAGCGCCCTCTGAAAATTAGCAAACATCTGAATTTTTGTGGCCTATGTCAGGAGAGGAAGTGGTTCCTATACACACTGCTTTTGCCTTGAGCTGCTTCCTCAGTTTCCCAATGATCTACACCATCTCATTGATAGATTGATCATATAACCTTTTATCCCTCAGAACCAGTCACCACTCATTCGACAAATACACCTGCTCCAACTCATACCTGACAAACTCTTCTTCCACTGCTAAACCACCCCAAAGCTGACGGAGATCCAGCTGCAGCAGCTGTGTAAGGAGCTGTAAAAGTGGCTCCCTCTCCTCTTCCCACAAGGATCCAGAAGTCTTGGCATGGTTCTTCCTGTTCTAGAAAGGAGATTACACAGTGAGATACATCAGCAGCTTCACAACAGACAAAACCTCATCACTACCCTGCTTCCTTCAAAATATAAGAAATCTGTTGAATTCTACAGCATCAAGAGACACACATGAGATGTGTGAGATCACAGGGAGCTTTTTTCCCCCAATTCTTTTCTCTCAGCTCAGGCCAGCACCAGTGCCTCATGTGGTTTAAGGATTATACCTGCATCCACTGCCACCATCTCTACCCATAGAAAGGAAATCTTGAGACAATACTGGCACACTAAGTTTCAGCCAGAAACTGAAGAACGAAATAGGAAGATCTGGCTATCCAAGTCCCTTCTGATGTTTAGACATGCGATTATCCCTTTTGCTGTTTTCCATGCACAGTTTCATAGAAGCACCAGTGCTCCACATTATGCACTGCTCTTGCTGTCATCATGTTTATATAAACTCAGCTATAAAATCTGACAGATACTACAGAGTTCAGTGTGATTAAATTTTATTCTGACTTTCATCATCTTTCCCCCAGTCTCTCCACCTACCTTCCTACCAGGATCTGCCTCCAAACAACTGTTCTTGCAGGTTTCCATTTCAAAGGCATCCATCAGGCCAGCCAGCAAATAGCAGTTCATCTTGAGAGCATTGAGGTGAGCAGCACGGTCTGCATGGCTCAGCCCAGAGTCGCTCAAGATAGCAGGAAGTTCATTGGAATGATGGGACACCACTGAGGAGAAGCAGAAAGTCATGAGCACTCCTTGCCAGGTCCCTCAGCCGTCCTCTCTTTGGGAGGCTTAGAGCAGTCATCAGATTACCAAAGATGTGTGCTCACATCTCACCAGCTGTAACATGGGCTGTGCCCTGCAACCCAGACCTTGGGTACACTGTCTTGTCCTATCCCCCCAGCCCTCCATCAGCTCAGAGAAACACTCGTTCTGAGCTGATACATCCCACAGATGTATTTTCCAGGGACACGGGCAAGGAGATTTTCTGTCGGTCTGCCCTTACAGCGAACATGCACAAATCAGCATCGTCCACCAAGATTACAGACCCATATGACAGGAGTGGGCTGAGGGTGCAGCCCGGCTGGGCGAGTCACATTAGCCTTTATATCATCACTGAGCTGCCAAGGGAAAACAATCTCTCCGTTAGTCCTGCGTCGACCGGAAACAGCGGCTACCCACCGTTCCTCATCAGCTCCAGGGCGTCCTCCTTGACATCCGTGCCTACGGTTCGGAAGTGGCTGCAGGACAAACGCAGGGCGTAAGGGCGGCGAGCACAGAGCGCCCGCCCTTACGCCCGGTCCCTGCCCATTCCGTACTCACTGCAGCACGCTGTACACGCAGTCGAAGTGCTGCAGCACGGCCAGCGCGCCCCGCTCACGGAAGGCGGCCCGGAAAGCTGCGGCAAAACAAAAACACGGAGAGATGCGGGGGGGACGGCCGTGAGCCGGCGGCAGGACCAGGCCCAACGGGGAAGGGGCTGTGGGGACAGCTTACCTGCGAGTGCGGGCGGCAGCTCGCGGGCGAGCAGCACCTCCTGCACCACGTAGCGCCCAGGGCCACCATCCCGCAGCAGATCGGCGGCGGCGAGGGGGAGGTGGAACTCCAGGCCCGCCACCATGACCGCCACCACCCCGCACAGGCCCGGGCGCTCGAAACAGCGCGCGCGGACGGCGCTTGCCCCGCCCGTTTCTGCAACGGGCCTATCAGCGCCCGGCGGCCGCCCCGCGCGCCGGCCCCTCGCCCAATCGCCGGCTCCCCGGCTCTCCCGACCGTTGGCGCAGCGTCACCCGCGCACCCTTGCGCTCCGAGGCGGAAGGGGCGGCGCGGCCCTTCCCCGCAGCACCGGAGGTCATCCCCATGGCGGCGGTGGTAACGGTGCTGCTGCGAGCGGCGGGCTGCACCCTGCTGGGCCGCGCCGCTCCCCTGCTCCACGCCGAGCGGGGCATTAGCGACTGCGGCGGGGCGCTGTGGGCGCCCGTGCGGCCCGGCCTGCCCGTGCCGCTATCCTCGCCCCTGGCTGGACTCTTCCGACCCATCCGCATCAAGAAGCCGCCCAAGCGCAAGCTGGTAGATCGGTGGACGAAGAACCGGGCCTTGTTCGGGGTGTATGATAACGTGGGCATCCTGGGTAAGATCCCGTCCGCATCTCCGCAGCGCTGTGGCGCCGGGGCAGGAGTGGTGGGAGGCTGGACTCACCTGCGAGCTGGCCCTGCCAGCAGTGACAGGGCCGGGGGGATTTGGGCCGACCGCCCTGGGAACAGCCTTCTCCAGTGCCTGGCTTCATCTGTCTCTGCTCTCCGGTTCTCAGGCGGCTTCCAGATCCACCCGAAGAATCTCATCATGGGGCCCACTTGGCTGCGAGGCTGGCGGGGGAACGAGCTGCAGAGGTGCATCCGCAAGAAGCAGATGGTGGGCGATCGGATGTTTGTAGAGGACTATCACAAACTCAGCAAGAGGATCCGGTACTTGTACAAGCACTTCAATCGCACTGGAAAGCACCGCTAGGGAACAGCAGCCGCTTCAGTGTGTGGAGTGCAGTTTGGTGGCGTGGCAGTCAGAATAAAGACATCTTTCACACAACTGAGTTCCTAGTGCTTTCTACAACTTTTGCTTTGTATTCCTACCGTGCTCCCAAGGTCCTGCTGCTGCTCCATGCCTGAGCTCCTCTGTGCCCCCTCAGTAATTTCTGACTTACTTCTTGCAGACATCTGTTCCAACCTGCATCCATTAACTTGACCCTTTGGTCCTCTTTTTTTGGCCAGGCTTCTAGCATCCTTTCAGTCTCTGAGCTCCAGATTCACACATCTAACATAACAATTCTGGTATTCCCCAGGTTAGGTTTTTCCTCATAGCCAAATTTTCCAAGTTAGTGCCATGAGGTCTTGCTAATATGTCTTCCTGCTTGTGGTTTTCCCCCTTGACCTCCACTCTTCTGTGGTTAGGTGTGAATGATCCAAATGTTAGTTGAAATGCATCAAAACTTGTCTTAAGAATGGGATTGTCTCATTCCAAACTTATGATGACTTGATGCCTTGTTAATGACACTTAATGACCAAATAACCTTTTGTTTATAATTTAGGCAGGATTTGCAAAAGTAATTCAGGTATTTAAATGTTTTTTTAAAATTCTAGCTTCTAGTTTTCTATAACTGTTGCCAGTTCCTTTAGAGAAGTTACAGTGAGTCACAGCTGGCATCCCTCTAGTCCAACATCACACTACTGAACACTTGGGTAAAATCCATTAGATGAGCAGGCATTTGAGTACCAATTCTGCCTTGGTCGTTAATTTAGCTGCTAAGTAATTGGGGAGTTATCTGCTGACTTGATGGATCTTGCTACAGAGCAATGCTGCTCTGTCTCCAAAAGCATTTGGTTGGAAATGAATGGAAGGAAATGAATGGAAAGAACTTTCTTAAGGCCTAAGCCTGAGGAAAGTGAAGGCAAACTCTCTGTTTAAACAGTTGAAGTCCTAATTCTCAGCAGGGTGACAGACCTGTGGGACTTGCCAAAAGGTGTTGTGGATTCAGGAAGCTTGCACAGATCCACGTGGAGACTGAGCAGGTATAGCAAATCCTTGACTGAAAGTATGTTGGGAACTGGAAAAGTATCAGAGAAAGAATCTTGTACCCTTTGTCATCTCTTAATCCCAAAACACCAACCTGGCAAAGGCTCTGTGGCCACTAATTCCATAAGCTCAAACTTATTTGCAATAGTTATTGGAATGGTCCTCAGGCTACAGTGGAAAGGCTGCCAGGCTACAGAAGCTTCTTCCTCAACTTGTCCCTTCCATCTGAAGGCAGAGTGTAAAAACCTGGAGTTCGAAGGTCAATGCTGGTCTGCTCCTGTCTGCAAATCACCTGTCTCTAGTCACAACGCTTCATTATTCTTCATCTTGTAACCATGATCTTCTAGTTACCATGCTGTAATCTGTAACATATCTGTGAGATCTGACACTAAAAGTTTATGTGAACGTCCTGCATCACCTTATGGAAGGAAGAGGTAGTGTAGGTGTGAGCCCACGCTTGTCACTCTCTAGTTACCACGCAAAATTCTGTACAAAGAGTCTTCTTGTTCCAGTACACTCCTGCCCCCTTTTTTTATCCTGGGTTGGAGAATCTCTCCTTCTGATCCCACAGGCTTCTCCACATATTTAGACGGAAGAACCCCAAACACATTGCTGTTCTTGGGGCTGCTGTGGGAGCCTCATTCCTCCCAGGAGGCTGCAGAAGCTCGATCAGGACTTGTTCAGCTCCGCTTTCATGACGCGCTGTATGGTGGAAAGTGAGCCAGCGACACCATCTCTTAATTGCAAGGACAGCGGCTTAACCCGAACCAACAGGAATACTGCGGAGGTGGGATTCGGGAGCGCTCCGCAGCCGCCGCCACACCGGCGCCAGCCGGGATGGGCTCCAAGACGAAAACTGACCTCGGTCAGGCCCTGCGTGACCTACACGGAGCGCGGTGGCCCCTCTCAGGGCTGTCGGGGCGGGCGGGTGTAGCAGCGGGGCCGTGGACGGGGGCCGTGCCGCCGGACCCGTCACCCCGGTGCGGCGCGAGGAGCGCCGGGCATCCCGGGCCGGGGCAAGCGGCACCTCCGCAGGGGCGGGGCCAGGGTNTCCCACTGCGGTCTGGGGGCGGGGCTAACGTTAAGGCCGTTTCCACAGGGCGCGGAGCGCTGATTGGTGAGGGGAAACCCAGGGGCGGTTCCGAGCCGCCGCTCCGGGCGAAGCAACTTTTGATTGGCTGCTGG
Organism: Bombycilla garrulus; assembly: GCA_013400315.1. NCBI lineage: Eukaryota > Metazoa > Chordata > Aves > Passeriformes > Bombycillidae > Bombycilla > Bombycilla garrulus. Next base: position 104,948 of record VXBU01015252.1, read on the forward strand.
CTCTGTGGGCGGGGCCCCGGCTTTTACTAGTTCGGAGTCCCGGAGCAACGGCGCTATTAGTGCGAAGATCTGTGGGTTGTATCGTGTTGTTCAGCCCGGCCAGGCCATGTGAGTGTCCAGCCGAGCTGCGGTGGGCGCGGCGCGGGGGTGGCAGCTAGAGCGTGAGGGAGGGGTGTCGGTGTAGAGCCCGCGTCCTGGTCGGCGGTGGTGGGGTCGGGTGACGCATTGCAGCAGCCGCTGGCAGGGCTGCCCGCACCGCCCCCGGGCGGTCCTGCTCCCCCGCCGACTCCCCCAGTACTGATGTGTGGGGCCCTAGCTAGAGCCAGTCTGGCAGGTGGCCACCACTGCGTCCAGCCCGGTGGCTGCCTGGTCTCCCTGGGGTGCTCCCGCGCTGCCTCGCTCTCCCTCTTCCCCCACCTTCCTTTCTTCCTTCCCCGTCCCCTGGTCGCGTCTGAGCGGCCAGGTCGCTATAACCCGCCGCAGTGCTGGGCGCTACCGCACTCGTAAGCTCCTTCAACGAAGGGCTGGTTCCCTTCCCTCTGCCTCCCTGGGCTTGTCCCTGCTTTAGGCTCTCCCAGGAGCCTGGTTGTTCCCGATCCGGCGGGAGCCAGCAAGGATGCAGGCTCCCGAGGCTGCTGCTAGCGCTGCTGCAGCCTGGGAACGCTGGGCTTCCTGTGGGTTTGGGGGATTCTCTGTCTAGAGGTTGAGTTTTCTCTTCATGTGCTCGTGTGTGTTCCCTTAGGTCTGATCCAGCTCAGCAGCCTGCTCCTGGGGCTCCCGAAGGAGGCGCTCCCGAAGGAGGGGGTACCCCCGGGGCTCCTCCCAATCTGACCAGCAACCGCCGGCTGCAGCAGACGCAGGCCCAAGTGCAGGAGGTCAGTAAACCTGCCGGCCCCGATGGTCGCCTGGACTCTTCTGCTGCTCTGCGGCAGCGACGTTCTTGATCGGTGTCTGTCGCTGAGGGGGTGGCTCCTTTGGTCATGCCAAAGCCAGAAATTATTGCTCAATACTCAAAAATAGGGTGGCAAACCTATTAAAGAGGCTGGAGAGAGCTTGCTTTATGTTTAAAACCCACCTAATTCCAGATATGACTTTCAGGGACCATGCTTGCTAGATTTTTTTGGTACCTCGTTATTGGACATCTCCTATGGAAATAAAGCTGTACAGCATCCAGGGCAGCTCTTAATCCCTGCGGGCTGCTTCAAGGGAACAGTGTGTGCCGTGATGTGGGGGAGCCCTGGCCTGGCTTCCCGGTTTGGCCACTGACGCGCAGTAGCGCCTTTGTGCCTCACCGGGGCAGCAGCATGAAGCTTACAAGGTAATTTTGCAGCTCTCAGGGAGCGAGCACATGACTGCTCTCAAGAGGAGGAGGGTGGCTTTGGCTTGCTGCTGGAATGGAGAGCACTTAAAAGCAGATGAGAATGTGAGGCTGAGGGCCTGGTTGAAGTGTACTTGAACTGATGTTTTAACAGTGAGTCTAGTTGTTTTGTGTTTTTTTCCATTTCAAAGTAGGCGGTGACTTGAAGTGACTTCTTTCTTACCCTGTTTTTTTCTCTCCTCCCCGTTTGTCTTTTGTTCATTAGTATTGCAACATCATTTATTGCCTAAGTTACTCCCCTTAATTTTTCAACTTTATCAATATAATTTTATTTCAATTTTACCAGTATAACTGCTCCTGCTACTCTTTCTTCTGCAGGTAGTTGATATAATGTGTGTAAATGTAGACAAGGTGCTGCAGCGGGATGAGAAGCTGTCAGAGCTGGATGACCGGGCAGATGCACTTCAGGCTGGCGCCTCAGTGTTTGAAAGCAGTGCAGCAAAACTCAAAAGGAAGTACTGGTGGAAGAACTGCAAGGTGAGGTTCCTAGTGCCATGTTCTCCTTCATCAGGAAGGAACTGGGCTGCTCCTCTTCTGTAGGGCTTTGCAGGAGTATAGCAGGGGCTTACTAACAATTTCAAATGCTTAAGATTCTTTCACTGTGGTAAGGCTTTGAGGCCTTGGCTGCTGTGCCTTTAGGACCTAGCTGAGGTTTCTTGGCTGTCAGGGAGGATGGGAACTTGTCAATCTGTTCTGAGTATTGCTCTTTTTCTTCAGATGATGATCATGATGGGAGTGATTGGTGCCCTTGTGGTGGTGGTGATTGCACGTGAGTACCAAAAACCTCAGGCTCAAAGGTGAGGAAACATCAGCTCTAGAGTACTTTAAACTTTTCCTTTTTGTTTTGAGATCTTGAGGGTCTTAGTTGTATAAGTGTCAACTCCAGGATTGGGAAAGGGAGGTAGAATTGCTAGAACTCTCTCACTTAGAGGGAAATAGTGTGTTTTACCTAGTAATATGAGGAATGCCATCACTGTAGAAATGGGAAATTCTGCCTGCCAGGTCAGATAAGCCTGTAAGTATTGAGGAGCATTTACCCTGGAATGGGTGGGTTGGCAAGTTTCTTCCCTGGTGGGTGGTCTGGAGTTCTCTGAGGGACCTTTGGTGTAACTTGCCCTTTTGTTCTTTCTTTTTTTTTTTTTCTATTGCTTTGTCTCCAGTCTACTTTTTTACTTAAATGTAGGTCCTTCAGTCTGCAACCTCCTGTCACCTGTTACCTTGCCTGTCTCTTCCCTTTTAATTTTTTCTTTCCTTCCCTTTCACCCAGCTTCTTCATTGATTTCTTTATTGGTTTTAATTTATCTTCTGTATAGGACTCTGAGCTGCTTGGTAAACATAGGTAGACTTTTCAATAAATGTCACAGCTTTAGGGAGCATCCTCTAAGTTTAGAGGAAAGGGAAGTTGAGGAAGTGTGCGTAGCTATTTGTTCCTGCTGTTCTGTAGGGAAATTTTTGTGTTTATTTGTGGGTGTAAGCTTGTCAAATAGTGCCTGTGTGAACTCTAGCAAAATAAGAATGCCTTAACACAGTGCCTTTTGGGATGAAGGACTTCAGCATGTGAGAGTTTTTAGTGTTCTGCCTAAAACGAGTGGCAGCATGTCTTGAGCTTTTCACTGAGCTTCTGAAATAAAACCTAGTTTGTGTTGGCCAGTGGCTATGAGCCATCTAAGCTACACGTAGTTATGTAGATTTCTCTAGCCATGGAAAGGTGAGCACTTGAAGAAAGGATTTATTCTGCCTATCCTTATTTCCAGGTGACTTGCTGCCTGAACTTGGCCATTTCAGTTTTTATAAAGGAGGGCCTACATGATTACCTCAGTCAAGTGCACCAGGCTAAACACAGCTGAGTGAAAGGAGTATTGCTACTATCTAACAGGCATGTGTGGGAGTAAAGTCTCTCCACAAGGAACAAATGAACAATTAGTCTGGTGGGGACTGTCAAATATGCCTTTCATGTATGCACATACAAGCCAGGACCCTGTAGCTTCCTACTGTCTTGTAGCTTTCCAGAAGGAAGACTTTGGAGCAGTGGCAGAATGGGAATTGGTATTTTTCTTTTGTGTGACTGGGTTGAATGTCAAGGAAGCTCACTGCCACAGCAGATAGAGGTGAAGGGGGCTGGAGGCATCCCAGATGAGACTGAATGAACTGCACAGCTTTCTGATTAAGAATATCTGCTCTGTTTCTGCTGCCACAGAGCCCTAACTTTCAGCAGGAGTTAGAAAACACTTGGGGATTCAAAGGGAAATGGTGCTCTGGGCATGGATATTGTAGAGTGATGTCAGATGTCCCAGTTTGGCATATTACATCTCGAGAGATCTTGCTGATCAAACTGAATCCTCTTACTTGCTATGGATTCTCTTGAATTTAGGTCCAGGGTGGTCTCTGGTGGAAGTAAACTTGTGGCTATGGCTTTCTGTGAGCAATTCTCTTGTACTTCTCCATCAAAAATAACAAGAGCTGTGAGTTGTTTAAATGTGTTGTCAGACGTGGGTTAAATGAGCTGCCCTGTTTCTGTAGGGTCTTCCAAGGAATGTATATCTTGTCTTCCATCTTTTTTTAGCAAGTTGAGCTGCAGCCTGTAATCTAGATTGGAAGGAGGGTACTCCTTAAATTTAGAAAGCTCTGCCTCTGTTCTAGAATATACTGGGATCTGTTTAGGCTTAGGAGGAGGCAGGGAAGACATCACTGGAGTTCCTAAATAGGAGCAAAGTACAAAAACTGGGAGGAGCAGATGCTTTTTGCTTCGTTGGATGTGCTGGGGAAGCTCCTTTCTGCCTCCCAGGGCACCTGGCAAGGGGCTAGGTTTTGCACACTCACTTCCATGCCCCCGGCATTTTCATTTGAGTTCATCTCCCTGCAATTCCATTCCTCTTGGCCTTGGGGGAGGCCAGAGATGAAGATGTGGAGTGAAGCGGCCCTCCTCCCCTGAGCACTTCCCTAATTCCCTGTGGAACTGAGATGGAATGGATGGTCAGAAGTGCACCTACTGAAGAGGAGCTAGGGCCTGCTTGTGCTACCTACTGCCCACATTTTAAGGGGTAGGCTTACAGGCCTGAGGCCCGCAGACCAGCACTTCTCTGGAACTCTTCTAAACAAGCCTCTGGTGCCCCATTCCTCCTGTGTCTCTGGGAGCTGAGGTTCCCCTAGGCTGTCTCTTTCATTTCTTTCTCTTAAATGTTGTATGTTGCCTCCTCCTCTGCTCACTTTCCTCTCTTTGTGTCTCTGTGCATGGGCAAAAACAATCACCAAGGCCCTCTTACTAAAAGCAAGGGACTCTGCTGCCCACAGCATCACAGCCACTCATGCATGTGCAGTTTATTTACTTCCTCTATAAACACAACTATAATCTCCTCTGGCATGTTCTAGAAATTAGCTCCTGTACTTTTAATGGTTTCTAAGAAACACAATTCACCACCTTACTGAGTCTGTCTGGTCTGTCAGTGAGTGGGAAGGGGTTGGGATGCCAAACTTTTGGAATTTTTTTTTTTGTGACTTCCATAGCACACACATACCTGAAGTTCTGTCAAAGCAGTGGCTGGTTTTCCACTGTAAAATGATGGTAGTTCCGGTTGTGCTGGACTGACTCTGGTAAGTCTGTAACAAGATGTGAGAACCAGCAGCTCTGGGGAAGAGGCTGCCCAAGCCAAGTCTACTTTCAGCCACCAAATGTCCGGCCATTGTCCTGTTCAGGGGACTGCCTTCTGTGAATCAGTGTGTTAATGGCAGCTTTGGCTCTCAGGCTGTGCTGCCTGTATATGTCAATAACCTCAGATCCTTAAACCCAGAAAACAATTCCCCATTGGTGTTGGAATATATGTTCAGGACCCAAATGAAGACCTCCAAGAGCAGGATGCTGTTCACAACATATCTTGGCGCATACCTGGATTAAAGATAAGTGCCCCTTTGTTTTGCTTCACTGTATGTTTGAAACTCATTAAAAGGAAATGACAGAGCTTTGTCCAGTGCAGAATTCTTTTAAAATTAGGTACTTGTGCCCTTATCTGCCCTTACTGCTATGAAAGCTAGGTTGTAAAACAGTCTTCCTTGTGGCTTCTGGTTCCTTTGAGCTATCATTGTCCAGTCTTAAACATCACCAAAAGCACACCAGAACAATGAACACACCAGAACAACTCTTAATGGTGAATTTGGAGCAAGGCAGCTAGACTAAATACAAAGATGGAAGTCTTCCTGGGAAAGCAGGGTGTCTGGGCTGGCTGGTGGATTAAAGCAGCATGTACAGTCTAAGATTCCACACAGTTCAGGCCTGTACAACCTGAACAGATGAGTCATGCTACAATTCCTGCCAAGTTTTATGTTGCGTTTCTATCAGGTCTCAGCCTTGTTCATGGAGGGGGGTAGGGAAGATGTTTTATTAGGACAGATTCATTTTTTAGATTGTTGATGATGCAGCGTCCAAGTCCCTAGCCAAAGCTGGGGTTTGAACACTCATTTTCCAAAGCTGGCAGCTGCTCTGGAGCACAGAGCTGGGGCTGAGCATACTGCTGAAAGTTGCTCCAGGGTTAAGCTCAATTCATGAATCATGTTAGGATGTTTGCAAAGACTTGCATGTGTAGCCATAAATCCTCTGGTAGGCATTGAAAATACAGTGTTCTACTGGAAACTCTTCTGAGGTGCCATCCTTTACTGCATCAGTGTTTCTGCTGCTCCTCCACTCTGTTATCCCAGACAAAGCAGAGTTTTAAATGTGCTGCAAAAGCAAGGCCAAGGCTTTGGGAGAATAGCTCTTTATATGTCTAATTAAAAATTCAAGCTCTGGCTTTAAACATGGAACACGCTTAACATATGTTTGAACTGTAACAGCTTGCCCAGAGAGGCTGTGGATGACTCATCTCTGGAGGTGTTAAAAGCTGGGCTGGATGGGGCTTTGAGCAAGCTGGTGTAGTGGAAGATGTCCCTTTCTGTTGCAGGGAGCTGGAGCTAAAATGATCTTTAAGGTCATTTCTGACCTAAACCATTCTGTGCCATATCAACTGCTTCGTCCTGATGTCTTCAGATGTGCTGGAAGAAAAACCTCAACTGAACTACTCCTAGCTGGATATACCCCAAACTTTCATATTTCTAGATGCCTGAGGCATTGCTCTGGCCTTTCCTGAGGTGTCTCTGTGCTGGTCGAAGCTGGGTGCAGACTTTCATCAGTGATGGGGTTTGTTGTCTCAGCTGGAGAGTAACCAAATGATGGTGGGGAAGACAGATCTTTCTTCAGAGCTGGAACGCCACAGCAATACTTTTTTAATGAACCTGGCTTTCTTGGGAAGTGACAGAGGTCCCTGCTCTGATGTATCCACTAGGGGCTGGAAGCCTTAACTTGGTGAAGAAAAGTAATAAGGGGGAGGTTTCATCTTTGTTCTGACCTCTACACAAATAATTGCTCTGAGAGATGTAACAAATAAAGACATAGGTTTTACATATGGGCAACTCAACCATGTCTGGTGGATATCTGAGCCTCCTGATAATATTTGACCTATTTTTGGCCTGAGATAGTTACTCAGAACACCCTTACTTGTTCCCCAGGTTTCAAATACGAACAGCCCCATAATGTCCTTTCCTTCAGTGCACAGACCCACTAAATGATTTCTGCAGAGAACTAAATGACACATTTTTATGCTCTTTTCTCAGAGGCTTCTTCTCCAACAGCCTTTGTACTATTTTTTAAAACTAATTTTGCTGTAAATTTATTAAAATGTAATAAAGATTATAAGCTGTTTTTAGTTCACTGCTTTTAGGCACGCACTTGGAAGCTGAAGGCATTTTCCCCTCTTGTGCTTACAGGTCCCATTTAAATATTGCATACTGTTAAATACAAAAAACTGTGAGTGAATGTGGCTGTGCCTCTGGTATCTTCCTGGTCTCTATGGTTCCCCTGCATCCTGTCACCAGCAGCACTGCTGCCCTTTTCATTTCTTGATGTAGTCTGTAACCCCTTAGATTTTATTGAACCTGTCCCAAGAGCTTTTATTGAACTTTGTCCCAAGAAAGGTAACCCTTTCTTCAAATTCCTTCTCAGTTTGATCTCAGTCTGTGCAGACAAACCTTGATCTATCTGTCCAGCTTCTCTTAAGCCCTCCAGCAAGCAGGGTTTAGTTCTTCTAAATATAGTGTTTATTTTCCAAAGTCATGGTTCTGTCTTTTTTTTCTAGCTTCCCTAGACACTTATGTTGTACTTCCATGCCTTTCCTATGTTACCTTAATTCTTATGGAAAAACAGTAGTTTTGGTATGTTCCCGGTCCAAAAAAACAGCCTTCAGCTGTTCCCTGCATGTTTTCTATATCTTCAAAATAAGTCTGCTATGCTTCTAACACACTTATGACTACTGAGCATTTACATCCCTTCAACTTTCTCCTCTTGTACAAATTGACCCCAGCTTAGGCCTTTAATTTGCCTTTTGCTGACCTGCAGATCCCCATATATGCACACTTTCTTCTCTTTTCTCCAATTTTTCACATTCTCAGTGAAACACTCCCATTTTTTGGGCTCTTACTCCAGCACTGCTGGCCTTGCCTATGCATCTGCTGAGCTCATTTGTGGTCTTGCCAGCCTACAAGAAATGTAGAGATTATTTCTGGAACAAGCACCTTATTTCTCCCAAGATGGCAATTTTTGCACTGATTCACAGGACGGGGGGGCCTAATCTATTTACCAACTTGTATGACTGCTTCTTCACGTTTGTACAGGCTTTTAACTCTGGATTTACAGCTATCCTGAATGGTGCTGTTACTCTGAGTTCATCAGTCAAAGCCCATTTTTTTTCCTGCAGTTTAACACTTTTATAGAACAGATAGAATATAGTTCAAGCTTCCCCCAGGGAATACATCACCACCTTCTGCAGCTGTATTTCTTCATGATGAAGTAGTTATGCCTCTGATTAATCTTGCTTTAATCACCCACTTAGCTGTGTGTGATGCAGCAGGTCTCATCAATTTTATGGTTATTACAGAGTTATTTATGGTTCTGTGAAGAATCGTGTCTTACTCTTTTGGATACTGAGGAAACATCATGCTTACCATATGAATCACTGTATGTTTATTGTGTACAAAGACTGTTTTAGGTGTTGCACCTGCTCTTTCTACTTTCTTGATTTGAAGGTGGCTTTGTGAAGCAAACAGCTTAGTGTCCAGTGTCAGATTTTTGCTCATTCATGCACTAGGACACACCCAAGGCATCAATCTGCAATACTAAATTCATGACCAAGAATTGGGTGCAACTCTTCTATCTGCCCACCTTTTGTATTTTAATTGTGGCCAAAGTTACTTCCAGCACCTAAACCTAACTTTTAGCTCTGCCTCTTGCACAGTGTTTTTACAGAATGTGAAAGTACTGTCACAGAGGCAATTTTGAGATTTCATTCGTTACTCACTTTTTTTTACTTCATTTGAAATCAGACACAGAAAATGTTTTTTTTTTTCATGTTTGCAGAAGCTCTGATTTTTTTTTCTAGTGGGGTCCTCCAAGGACCAACTGTGGGACATGTTCCCACACCTCTAAGTGCTTGTTAAGGCCTCTCCCTCCTGAGCTTCCACTCTTGCTGAAGGACACACCCTGAATTACTTGCTTCTATTCCTAGCAGAGAGACATTATCTTCGCTTTCAAACAAGAGCTATCAGCTGAGCACTGGGATAAAATTTGTAAAACCAGGAATATTTGTCCAATAAACAACATAGCATTTGTGTGTATGTGAAGAAGAATAAAAATCACTCTGCTGGGAATTGAAAAGTGCATTTAGGTAATCAAGGCACGAGTAGTACAACCATCATGTGTTTAGCATCCCAAAGGGAAAAATTACGCAACTGTTTAGATACTGCAGTAAACTCCTCCAACTTGCCAAGGGCAGTGCATCTACTTTAATTTTTAAAATGTCTTCAGTTTTTGCTATGATTAACTACTTTTTAAATTCAAAAATGCCTGGTTGCAGTGTTGATTGGTTACAGGGTTCCACAGGTCTTTGCCTAAACTGCATAAATTCTGGTATCTCTGTTTGTCCTGTGAAGTGGATAATCCTGTTTGTTAAGGACATCACCCTTGCTCTCTTGATACCCCATAAAGTGCAGTGCAAACACTATTGCAGCAGAAGTCTGAGTATTTGTAAGGAAAGAGTATGGCAAACTCACTGCAAGAAACATATTCTCTTATACAAAGGTCCCCAAGTTATTTCCTGAGAAGAGGACCATTTTTGCCCATGTGATCCGATCAAATAGGCCAAAGCTTTCCTTGGAAGCACTTTTGATTAAAGCCTGCAGTACTTCCCTGTGCTTCCCTCAGGAAGAAAAGGCTCAGCAGAGTTTCTGTGGGTGGACCAGACAAGAGCTGGGAGGAGCAGAACAGGTGCTGCATGACCTGTGCTGCTCCAGTCCTCTCTTGTAGGATCCTATGGCATCAGAGGTACTGTTTGGGATTTTTGGAGGGTGGGCATAATCCTGCCAAACTCTCTTTGTTTCCCTCAGGAAGAAAGCAGGGAGGGTCAAGCAGACGTAGAGATCGATTTGTCCCAGAGCTGTTGGCAAAGAATCAGATAGCTGTATGTACATATGTATGGTGTATCCTAAGGAAGGGAGGACACCCAAAATCTACCAATGCCACAAAGGCAGCTTGAAAAGGGAACCTTTACTTTGCCTGCAGACCTGGGAGTGGCAGCAATCTTTAAGCGCCTCTCCAGAGCATTTTGCATAACAGATTGAGATTGTGCCAGTGGCACTTGTCTCAAGTCGCCTCTCCTCGGGAGGAGGAGAGGGTAGGTGACACAGTCTTGGGATGAGAGCTGGACATGAAGAATGAGGAAAGAGCAACCAGTTTAGGGAAAGTTTAACAAAGCTGAGCCTTTTGAGAGATTTGTAGCCCAGCTGAGACTCCATTCCTGTTCCTTGTCGTACCACAGAGGAGGCCAGTCACACCTGCCAAACCTCTTTAATTAATGACAGACCAGAACTGTGTCAGCATCCTTGTTGGAGGGAGAAGAAAGCATGCATGCACACATAGGTGTGCACATGCACAGAGCCTAAGGAAATCGGGAGGACATCTCCCCGTACATACACTAGATCAACTCTTGTCCCTGGTGATCCCACAGCAGTAGTATTTTATGAGACTGAAGAATTTGCCTACAGAAGTGAAAGCAATGAGCCCAGGCCAACCATGGAGCAGTCTTTTGCTATGGTCCATGTGCAACACCCCAGAAAGAAGGAAACTCAGGCCCCACAGACAAAGTGTGCAGCCTTTGCTCCAGCTGCCACCCCTCTGAAGAGCTTACTCATGTTCCACCTCACCATCCCTGCTTGGCCCACGTGGTTCCAGGCTGTTGTAGCAAGGCAGCGTGGTCACTACAGCCTTGACAGTGAAGCGATGTGGAGCACTGAGAGCTGGTGCCTCATCTTGGAAAGCAACGTTATCCTGACTGTTCAGAGGGGGTCCTGGTGGAGACAGCTTCTGCCGAGCGCGGAACCAGCGGAAGGTCAGGATAAAGGTGATGGCAATGAAGTCCAGAACCAGCTCTGCAAGCTCCATCACAGACAGGACAGAGGATCCAAACCAGAGACTCCACTGGTTCCCAAGCTGGGACAGCAGAGTCTCTACCTGCAGGAGATGGAGAAAGAGCAGTGACAACAGCTCTCACCTGGGACTTTGCCTCCCTGCCTGTTCCCTCTTCCCTGTGGTGTTGGGGGGGGGGGGTTCCCGTCACCCTGCCCAAGGAAAAGAGACTCAATATCCAGCAATGCTGCTGGAGCAAAAGCTTGCCACAGTGGAGGGAAAACCTTGTTTAACGGGTGGCCAGAGAAGACATGAGAGTAAAGTGTGTACCGTGAAGGCTGGAGACTCCCCATTGGTCTTATAGTGCCACTCCTCAAAAAAGATATTCACTTTGGCAACTCCGTTCCTGTGAATGAAAGATGACGTTTAGTAACCCCAACTCCTCAATCCCTGCATTTCTTCACCAAGCCTTATTGTCTCTGTCCCCTTCTGCCCCCTGTCCTTCTTCCACACATACCTCTCAGAGGTTTCTCCCATCTCTGCAGCTCTCTCATTCTGCACTAAATACAGTCTTTGGTACTTACAGTGCACTTCTGACACTGTACTGTAAAACCCATGCTTTGTGGCAAAACCTCCTGCACAGCTCTTCTTCCCACTCTTCCACAAGCACTTACTGTGACTCCAGAACACACAGCAAGTGCTGGGGCTTAGTATTTTCATATCAGCATCTGACCTCTTTCAAAATTTTTCACTTGGGTCTCCAGTCCTTGCTGAAGTCTTGGTATATATCTACTCTGACTCAAATCCACTGCCCTTGTCCACAGGTCCCATGCCTGATCCCTTCCCATCAGTGATTTAATCTTAACTCTGACATTTCTAACACACACATTCCACTGGGATGGCTTCTGGTTTGGACACAGTCTCTATTTAGGGGCTCTTACCTCTTGGATGTGATATTGTATTTGTTCTGTTGTGAAAGCACATAGAAAACCCAGTCCTGAAATGAAAGTGCAATAAGTTGTGCTACATGATCACAGTCACCTCCTGCAGGTTTACTACCAGTTGAGAAAGGACTAAATGGGAGGTGGGAGCAGTGCTGGGAAGCCAGGACATCCTCTCCTTACCTCTGAGACAGCAGAAGGCCAGCGGGAGTATCCAGCTGACAGCTGGTATTGTGTCATTCTGCAAGGCAAGACGAGGCTGTGTCAGCTGTTGAAGCTGTAGAAGCCACAGGGTCAGGTCTTCCCACCCCCAGGCACACGTGGAAATTCCCTCCCATGCTGAAGCTCTGTCCACTTCCCATCATGTGGAATGCACAGTCCTTGGGAGCTCACCCCTAAGCCAACCCTGATGCTCCTCAGCCATTTTGGCTTCCTGATTCCCATCAGGAATCCAAATTCCCATCAGGAAATACCATTTCAGGTTAGAGTACAGCTATTGACTCAAGCTTTTGCCCGGTCATTGAATGCTTCCCAACACTTCTAGGAATGCTTTCCAGTCTTCCTGCCTGACTGATATCAACTTACTTGCACGGTTTCCGACACTTGTGGAAACAGCCCAGCACGTCAGCTTTGAATTCAGCCAAGAGTTTGTAATAGCAGTAGCCTGAACAGCAAAGAAAGTAAATCCAGGTAAGCTCACAGTATCTGTAGACAAAAGGTGGTGTGTGACAGCAGAGGAACCCAGAAGAGGTTTCCTTCCACAAGAGGCAATCATCCAAGGCAAGACTGTCTTTTGGATGTCTCACACCAGGAAGCTCATTGAAGATAATGTGCTGGGACATGGACAGGACCAGACAGCTTCAGGTGGGCATGAGCTCAGCTGTCCCTGCTGTCCACCTACCCCAAGCTGTGTGCTTCGTGTAGTCACAGTACTCTGCTCCGTTGGGCAAGGGGTAGAAGTAATATGCACAGCCACAGCGTTCTACCATGTTGAGCTGGAAGCAGGAGCGGATGCAGACCTGGGAGGCACATAAGGTGGAAAAGGCTGATCCAGGGAACCAAACCCACTGCTGCCTGTATCACATCACACTACTAACAGAGCCCAAGGAAAGGCATGGCCGTTAGGGGGCTGAAGCATGTCAGGGAAGTGGAGAAACAGGGTAGCCCAGGAGGGGTGAGGGTGAGTTACCTGCTCGGTGTAGCGGGATGAGTACAGGTTTTGCACTGGCACATCACTGCCATCCTCTGTGCAATCGCTGTAACTGCCCCCAAGGCGCACGGTCATCTCCTGCAACAGCAAACTCTCCCTGCTCAGAACAACTCCACTTTGCTGTCCTCTTCCCACCCTCCCATGCCACACAGTGCTCATCCATCAGTATCTGCTCCTTATGCTTTCCTCTGGATGCCAGCTCCCCCTGCTTGCCTCCATTTAATTGTTCACTGATAAATTTAGCCAAATGCTTCTCATCTAGTCTGACAAGCTGTTCTTCCTCTCTCTTCACCCCATGGGATTAGTGCCCTCCCTTAAACACACATTGTAGTCCACAAAGTTAAACCTCCCATCCACAGCTCCCACCGCTTCTGCTTGCTCACCTTCCTCATGCTGATGGAGGTCTCAATGCCAGGACGAACATTGAAACCCCCATCATCCATGAAGGCTGGCTCATTCTGATCATGGACCATGACCCTGGCTCCTGTCACCGTGGATAGCAGGGGGATAAAATCATTCTGCTCAGTGCGCACCACCAGAGAGAGACCTGAGGGAATATCACAGAGCAAGGGAGGTCATGGATGTGGTGCAGTAGAGAAGGGAGAGTAGGATGGTTAGAAGGGAGTCTGAAAGAGAGAAAGGAAAAGATAGACATCAATCAGGGCTGCACCAAAGCTTGGCAACAACAGAGGGTGGCTAGAGGGAGGCCAGAGAAAAAGCTGGAGGTTTCAGAAGAGGCCAGAGAAAACTGGATTTCATCACTGTGGCTTAGAAAAAACAGAACTGGGAATTGAGAGAGATTTCATGGAGAAACTCGGAGCCAAATGGAAGAAAAGCCTGAAGATTTGGTCTGAGAAGGTTTCAGGGGGTTTAGGAACACAATCAGGTCAGTTTTTTGAAAGAGGAAAATGGGGAAAGAGAAGGTGAAGACCAGGAGCACAAGCACTATGGCTCACCAGAGGACTTCAAGAAGGGCCAGCACAAGTCCAGAGGATGCAAAGAGCATAAGAATCAGGCACTGATAAGGGGGAGAGAGTTCAGTGGGCAGTGGTGAGGGACAGCCATGTCCATGAGACAGCTGTCTCCAGATGGGTGAAAACAGCTTGGGCAAGAGACAGAGCAGGGTTGCAATCTGTCACCACTAGTGCTTAAGCACAGCAGGATGCCTGTGACTCCTAGGGTAAACAGAGCTAAGCTGTTCTCCTTTTTCACCACAGAGTGCCTCTCACCCACCATTATTGATCCCAGGCATCGAGGATGTCCACAGACTGCTGCTGTTGTCATTAAAGGTGTAGCAGTTCCCATACAAGGGATGGTGGAAGTGGGTATAGTTCCTGAGAGGGGAACAGAAACAGAGTGAAAAGGACTGTGAAACCAAGGGGATGGGCTTTCTGAAAGGAAGAACTGTTTTCTATCAGCAGGGAGAGGAGCTTACAGCAGATGGGCAGTATTTGTTATGTAAACTCGGACAAACAGGGAAAAGCAATTAAAATGTGCTGTAAAACATATCGTGGAGCTGGACAGGTTTTTACACTAGGTTTTTTCACACTGCTTTTCATTAAAACCAAATGGGTTTTAGCAGTGCAAGCAATTACTGTATTATCTTCTTAATACTGATGAAACTGTTAGCTTTTCCTACCCCTTTTCCTCCCTTGCAGATTGTTTTTATTCCACTACCTGGTTGGGGCTTTTTGATTAATAATGGCAGGAGAAAACTGGGATGTGTTTTTACTATCTTTTTGTATGAACTCTCTCTTCCCTTCTTTCTTTATGTGGGCTGATATGTACCACTTTACCACCGTGGAGGGTAGAATAAAAATACTTCTACACTGTACATCTGGTGTTTGTACCAGGATAATTATTTCATTTGTGTGAAACCCAGAAAAATGCAAATACATTCTTCGAGGTTCATAGTTCCATGTCACAGAGACTGTGGCCCTGATATGCAAAACCCACAGGAAAGATTCAAGAAAGATAATTTGATCTTTCAAATGGGAACTGAACAAGGAACAGTCCCACCTCAGAAAAGAGGTTCTCTAAAG
This sequence comes from Bombycilla garrulus, assembly GCA_013400315.1. Taxonomy (NCBI): domain Eukaryota; kingdom Metazoa; phylum Chordata; class Aves; order Passeriformes; family Bombycillidae; genus Bombycilla; species Bombycilla garrulus. The sequence goes on from VXBU01015252.1 coordinate 120,000, forward strand.
TAGGTTCCTTGATTCTCCTTGAATCCAGGCACAAAATAAGTGTTTTCAGGGGTGTTTCCACTACTTACGCCTTATCACACGTTGCCTCATTGAAGCGGCAAGAATAGATGAAATTTTCAAAATCAGACTCGTCCAGGTCTTTTGCATCAGGCACCTGTGCCAGGATATTGATGTAGTGGAAGCTGTACCATTCCCGCACGGCATCCACTCCCGAGGAGTATGCCTGATGGAAGCAGTCGTTGTTTTCACTGCACTGTTAAGAAGGAGAAAAGCCGTGTCAGAGAAATCTTCTTGTCCAGGAGACAAGGCTCTGCCCGTGCATAAGCTGGGGTCCCTTAGCACAGGCAGATGACCGAGGAAGTGAAGAGTTCCACAGGACTCCTGTGTGCGACCAACAGGTGATCAGCAGGATATGGAAAAAAACCAGGGCAGCTCCTCGGTGGAAGGGCAACGCCAGGTGAATAAGCGAGGCTGAGTAAAATGCAGCAGGGAGCAAGGTGTACAGGGTAATCTGCACATAAATTCTACCTGGTATAAAACCAGGAGCTTTAAATTCTTGCGTGGGGAGCCCTTCCTTCAGGGTGTGTCCAGAAGTCTGATCCTGTGGGGACTCCAGTTAACTGCTGAATGATTAGCTTCAGTCCTTCAGTGCCTTTTTAAATGCAAACACAGATACCCTAGGGCGAGGAAGCTGCTACCTAGGAGCAGTTGCAACTTCTGGTGGCCCAGGACCATGAAATCCTTTCTACTTTGCTATTGTTGGGCAGTGCAGCACCTGATGCTGATAAACTGCTCTCCAAAGCAACTGCAAGGCTGATGTATCCTCAGGAAGGACAAGGCTTTCCTGCTCTTGGAAAGAGATGTACACTGACATGGACATGTCCCCTGGGGCCTGCATGGACATGGACAGAATTTGGGGAGCAGGATTGTATGGAGCAAAGGATTCAGCTCTACTTTTATCTGTTATTAGCAAAAACCAGCGGAGATTAATCAGACTTCTACATAAGGAAAGACATGGTCAAGGATTTAACAGGACAAAAGTAGCCAGGCAGAGACTGGAGTGGTTAGGGCGCAGGGTGTCTAGGGATCTCACCAGAACAAAGCCAATTTTCCAGTCATTCTTGTCCACTGAGGGACTGTTCTCTGGCAAGCTGACTAAATTATCTCGCTTCTGCCTCCGCAGAGGATGGCGCTGGACGTGATGGAGCAGGCTCCTTGAGCTACGCTTTTGTGTGGACGATGTGGACCAGTCTCTTTGTGGCAGAGACATGTTGTAGTCATAGAGGTCTAGCAGTGTCTGGTGGGTGATTTGGTCCAGCTTATCCAGCTGCTTTCGGATGGCGCTGTATCTGTACAGGGGGGAGAGAAGACCAGCAGCTTTAGGGCTGGATGCACACCAACAGCTCCAAATAAGACATGCAGTGAAGTTTGCTGGGGTGATTCCCTGCATTCCTGCCACCAGCTGTAAATCTAACCCCTTGCTGGAGGCTATCTTGCAGGAGAGAAGTAAATCTCCTCTAGCCCTGTGGCAGTTGGCGTTGCAGCCTGCTAAATACACCACGAAGCAGAGCTACCTAAGCTCACCTGTCTTACTGTGAGTGCCTCACAGCAGCAAATGCCTCCTTTTCCACTGGGACTGCCACATCAGTGGGCAGGCGGGGACCACGAGGAGAACCAGAGTATGTGCCTTTATCATGCACTCACCAAAGTCAAGACAACATCTCTGCAAGCCTCTTTCTTACCTGTACGGATTGAGGGTGCACAGCGTCACGGCTGGGAAAGCCATTCTGTCGGAGTTCAGGTTGAGGTTGAGGTTGACAGGGTAGCTGAAGTAGTCCCTGTAGATGATTCCGAACTGCCAGTACAGTAAACCAAAGGTGAAAAAGAAGAGAACGGACCAGAAGGCTGTCTTCATCTTATTCTTTTTGGAGCACACCAGGCGGATAGCCCCGTGGATGGTTGTGTTGCTGCAGAAGAACTGGAATAACTCCTGGTATGAGCTGTAGAATTCGATGAGACCCTCCTGCTCCTCTTCTTTCTGCTGCTGCTCCTCTTCTTGCTTACGTTGTCTCATTTTCTCCCCTTCTGGCATTTTCCCTGCCTTCACAGACCCAGTCTACAGAACAAACTCAGAATTAGTGGGTCGCCCAGCAAGACTGTGGCTCCGAGAAGCCGTGCCCTCTGCACAAGCGGGCTCGGCATCACCATCTTCCCCAAGCCCCGCTGCTTTCAACTCTCCCCCTGACCCCCACCCGGGCTGCAGGTCCCCCGCCGAGTCCTCCCGTCCCACNTCTCGCAGCCTCCCCGGCTGGGCTGGGACCGGTTCCTTTCCAGTTGGAGCCAGCACCCCGCCCGGCTCCTGCCCTGCCAGCCTCTCCCCGCCCCTCCCGCCTGTCCCTGCTGCCTGTCCCCTCCTGCCCCTTCCCCTTCCCTCAGGCGCCGTTCCCGGGGAAGAAAAGCCTCTTAAAACTCTCAAGTGTCGGCGGCGGGAGGGCCGGGCGGCGGCCGGGGGACCGGGGACACGTTGGGGCCGTGACCTTGGCAGTGTGGCGGGGCCAAGGCCCTCCCGGGGCAGCCGGGCCCCCCGGCGCCTCGAGGGGAGTCCGGCCCCGGCCAGGTACGGCCGCCGAACAGCCTGAACCTCCTCCTCCCACCCCCTCCGGCGGGGACATGGCGTCCCAGTGAGCCCAGGTGACGCCGAAAGAAATTTGGTAGTGCCGGTCCCCGAGGCAGCGCCGGCCGGCCGGGAACCCCCACGGTCCGCTCCCCCCGGGACCCTGCCCTGCCATCGACCGGCGGTGAGCGCCTGGCTTGCATCGCCATGTTGTGCTTTCCAAGGGCAAAGCCTCGAGTTTCGGGTGAGATCTGCGAGAGGGATGGAGCTGGGACGGAGAAGGCTGGGACGGAGAAGGCTGGGGGCGAGTCAGTGCTATACCTCAGTTACCGCATCGCCTTTGGGGGTGCCTTAACTAAAGAAATATTTTGTGTCCATAACTGCCTGGCCCAACCAAGAGCGGGAACTTGTTTGCTGAGCTGTGCCTGGGAAGCCAAGGCCTCCCGACATGACCCAAAGTTTTCCAGTGTTTCCTTGGACCACAGAAACACCCTTAGCAAACTGAGACTGAAAGTCCCAAACACTCTCCCATCATTATAACTGTGAAACTCCTTTATCAGTTTTTTCTCCCAATGATTTTCCTGTTCTCTCTGAAGTTTTCACTTATTTCTTCCCTTTCTGGTTACCTCCTTCAGATAAGTACTTGTTCAGAGTCTTTTGTAACTGAATTTTGATCCTTGTCAAGTTAGCTGTGGTTTGGTTTGTGACTCAAAATACTCAACCACTTTCACCTCTTCATATTGCAAAATCCCATGCTTGAAAATAGCAAGCAGTACACTTTTGAGGCCAGCAGTTAAGCGTCAGTGTGCCAGGAACAGCTTTGTGACGTGCTCATTACAAACGTACAGAAGCAACTTAGAGTATCCCGCTAGCATCTTTCCCCCAATCAAGAGCAATGCAAAGCAAAAGCATCTTTTCCCCTACAGTTCTAAATTTAGTTGTATCTCTAGTAAATTATTTTTAACTTTAATCAAAGATAAAAGTTGCAAAAAGTGGATGGCTTGAGCTGAATGGACTAATATTGTATCAAGTGCTTGTTAAAATGCAGCTTCCTCTGAGCATTACTGCATCCACTTCTGGGGCCCCCAACTCAGGAATGACGTGGTCCTGTTGGATAGAGTCCAGAGGAGCCACAAAGATGATCAGAGGACTGGAGCACCTCTCCTGTGAAGGCAGGCTGCGAGGAGAGAGTTGGGGTTGTTCAGCTTGGAGAAGTGAGTCCTGCAGGGAAACCTTATTGCAGTAATTAATCTTCTTATTGCAATAAGGAAAACTTTATTGCAATAAGTAATTTTCCAGTATCTGACAGTGTTACAAGGGCAAAATGGCTTCAAGCTGAAAGAGGATAGGTTAATTAGGGAGAAATTTTTCACTGTGGGATTGGTGAGGCACTGGAACAGGTTTCCCAGAGAAATTTTGATGCCACATCCCTGGAAGTGTTCAAGGCCAAGTTGGATGGGGGCTTTGAGCAAAGTGATCTAGTGAGAGGTGTCCCTGCCCATGGCAGGGGGGTTGGAACTGGATGACCTTTAAGGTCTCTTCCAGCCCAAGCCGTTCCATGATTACAAGTATCCTGAGTTGGGCTGACAGTCTGTGCAGCTCTGTACCCCATCTTGGGCAGTGCCAGTAGGAAAGGTCATTTGGTGGAGGAATGTGAGCTCTTCTGACTTGTGCCACTTGCAAGTTTCATGCATTCAGATAGAGCTGGAGACTGGGAATTATGCAGCATTGGTGCTTACAATAACCATTGGAACCTGTGGAGCTCTAATCCAGTCACTTCAGAGAGAGAAACTTGTGTGACTCACATTATCACAATTTCCTGAAATTACTGTTAAACTAATGGACTAATCCTCCAGTACCACCTCTCTCTTACTGGAATTGTGACTCTATCTTACTGGAATAACAAAAGTTATTTTGCCCCTGAAAATGCCCGTTTTATACTCATTTAAATTAACAGCACCCACCTAGCAACTACAGCCAAATTTGGTAACCCGTAGGCATTCTCTGATTTCCACAGATGCAAAAGGATTTTAAATTGTCTTCAACTGATCTTTGCTAATGACTTCACAAGCATAGTCCTCTTTGTTGGTGTGAGACAAAGGTAACTTACGTTTTTTGGTTGCTTTTGACTTGAGGAATAATTAAAACCTCAAACATCTGGACTGATTTGCAAATGACGGGTTAAAGCAATTTTCTCAGCATTTTGTCATAGCTGGCAATTTCCATCACCATGCTGTTTGGGAGAACTTGTGGCCTTTGACCAAGTTTGGACAAGAATAGCAGATAACGGCAGTACACACATATTTGTGTATCTCTCTACACACATACACATCTAAATTTATTTTTCAGAAGACTTTATCCATGTGTTTGTTTGGGGTTTTTTTTAAGAATTAAAAAGCCATTTGCTGACCCTTTGACCATTTCCAGTGGCTGTGACAGCTGTGCTCTGAACCCTTTCCTTCTTTCTCCCCCAGTGTGCTGCTCAGGTTGCCATGCATTATCTGCTGCTGTGGCACACCTCGGAGCACACATCAGCCCTCAGGTGACTTCCAGTTGCTTCAGTCATGTGAATATCACCTTTGGCTGTGGCTCTGTAAAAGTGCCTGTGTCCCCATGGTCACACAAATGTGCTGCAGATAGACTGCCAACGCACAAGGGAACCAAACATTTATTTTTAACATTGCTACAAACACAATTACCATTTGATTCCTCAAATAGTTTAGAGACAATGCAAACAAGTCTCCTGTTGTCAGCTCAGCTGCCAGTCTCGATCTCCATCAGAAGAAGACCAGAATTTGCTAACTCTTCAGGATTGGGGTTTTTTAATTATTATTTACATCTTCCCAGTTTTTGTGCTTTTAAATATTTTTTTCTAGTGTGTACATGAAGCAGATCACTGAAGTGACCATTTCTGACCCAGATTGTCAGTCATAAATGTCAGTACCATTTTCCTGAGGCACACTGCACTGTAACAGAAGACAGTGGTAAGGAGCTATTGGTGTAGTTTGCAAAAGCAACTCCTGTTGATCATTTAGGTGATTAGGTTCACTCTGCTCTCAAGCTTTTCTCACATAAGAGTCTTCTGAACATTTTGCCCATCCACAACTTTCTGGATATTTCCATCCAGAGGCATTGACCTATCAAGGTGAGTCACAACTGATGGAACTGGTTTTGACATTGATGGTTATTACCCTAACTGCTATTCAGGCTCAGCAATTATGGGATAATTTGTCTTCTGAAATCTCAGGTCATGCAATAGAATGAAAAATCTTCCATCAGGCACTACAAATCCTCTTTGGAAGTTTTGGTTCGTCATATTTACTCCACCTCTAACAACATTTTAAATCCAAGGAGCTTTGTGCTGAGAAGATCCTTGTCACTAGTTCCTTTTCTTGTGAAATGGGAAGCGCCCTGTTGTTCTGGGCAGTGCTTCTGTATATTACATCTTCACAAGCTCTGAATGCATGATTGCTTTTTATTGCTACTGAACAACCTTTGAGTAAACATGAATCACTCTTTATGGCACAAAATTTGAAATGTTTCCTTACCAGCTACGTTGATTATCTGCTCAGGTAGGAATTTGATAATGATCTGTAGTACACACAACATTTTTAAAATAGAACGAACTTATTTTCTACTTCTGCTACAGTCGTGAGAGAAAGAAAAAAAAAAAGAAAAATCTCTCCCTGTCTAGTATGGATTCCAAGTATAACAAATTATACATGCTTTTGAACTACTTGTAAGACCTTTGATCCCTTTAATTCTTTGGTATATCTGTAAATGCAATTGTACTTTCCTTCTGCTACAAAGTAAAAGCCAGTGATTATTTTGGGATTATTTCTGGATAATCTGCAGCTGCTTATATTTTTCTGCATTAAAACTAGTGACCGGAACAGTCAAGGAACAGCATCATGGAGGTTGCTGTAAGTTTGTTTGGCTGAAGAGGCCCCGGCATAGTGGGTGGCAAAGATGGTGGATGTGAGGCTACACACTGAATGGCTGCTGTCTTCAGCTGGGAGGTGTTTCCCCAGGGTGCAGTGATTCCCTTGAGGCAGAGGTGGTGATCTCCAAAGAGGGTCATTATTAAAAAGCCATCAGGGATTTGCAAACCAATCTACTGGGCTGCTGAATGCCTTCTCCCTTGCTATTGATGTAACTTGCCAGGCAGCAGTGGTGTCTGTCCCAAATAGCTAGTAATACCACAGCAGTGAGAGCATGTCTATGTACACAATTTCACTTTTTCGTGTGCCCAGGAGGGTGATTTTCAATGCATATCTTCATTTGTACATCGTAGGAGCAGAGTGAAAAGAAGCAAAAAGGGAGCCCTGGGGGAAAACAGAAGCTGTGTGTGTTATTGGTACGTTTCAACATGAAAGATGGAAGACTACTGGGTAGAATAATGAAAATAAAATATTGTAGGACTGAGAAAGTCCTGCTAGAGACTGGGTGGAGGGAACCCAGTCTCTTTTCCTAGGAAAATGAAGTCAAGGTAAGTGGACCCCAGAAGACTCATCTGGCAAACCTAAATTAGCTTCTGAAAAATGTAGCAGACTCCCACCCATCATCCATATTTCAGGATAAAGGATATTGCTTCCTACGGATGGTGTATCAGACAGGGTCCTGAAGAAGCCTAGTGACCCAGACCCTTTAGTCACACTACTTTGTGTCTGAGCCAGCTGCCATCTTCATTACTTGTGACATGTGTTCTGCATGAGAGAATCAGAGTCACCAAGCTCTACCTCTGCTGCACATTCCCTCATGGAGGATCACTCAGCCAGATCCACAGCTCCACAGACACTCATCTCATTCCAGTCCTGCTGCTATGGGACTAAGTGTAGAAATGGCCAGATGAAAATTCCCACCCACTGGCACAGCTAAGCTAAGACACATCTGGAAGCTGGGTGAACAGTCCAGGCTGGATCAACAGCCAGTAAACCTATAGGACTGGTTCTGCATCTGCTTTGTCCTCAGGGGAAATTAATAAGTGGGCAATCAAGATGGAGCCTTTCTGACGTCCCCCCACCCTCCCCTGCTCTCCCCGGGTGAAATCTTCAATTTCCTCATTCCAGCCCTAACAATATAACCATTATCACAGCCACCTGACTCCCCGTCTCTCTGTCCCCACCCCTTTCCTGGTCTCTACTGCCTGTTTCTGGAAATCGGAGGCAGAAGCAGCCACCTCAGACCAGTTTTTTTTCATCTGGCAGCTGCTGCTCCCCAGCCACCAGAGATGACAGGGCTGGGGCTGGTCTCCTTCGAGCCCAAGGCAGCCCCCGGCTTGGCACACCTCGGTGGACGTAGGTGCTCCCTGCGGCCTGACTGCAGCTTTACCAGAGCTGCTGACAGGACAGCCTTGCTTATGTTTAGCTTGATTTTTGACACTGTCTCATGTAATTCTCAAAATGCCCCCCAGGAACTCCCACCGCAGTGGTTTCGTGTTGCTTCTGCTTCTCGGCTCTGCTCTGCTGATGGTGATTTCTCCTCCTCTGGAATACAAGTCAAAACCTACCCATTTGAAAAGGGAATCCAAATGGAATTAAGCCCTTAAGAAGGAACATTAATCTATAAACCCCAATTCTTTTATGGGCAAGGGCAGATTTCATAGCCAAATGGCCCAAGGGAACACCATTCTCAAAAGGAGGGGCAGAAGGCATCACCCCCACTTTCCAGTCTCCCTTTTATTTGTTCCATTGCGTTCAATTAATTCTTCTGCTTGAGAGGTTTTATGTCTTCCCTCACAAGATCTCAGGCTAGCAGTGACGCAATAGTCTGAAAGCTCTGGAACGGTCCAGCGGGCAAATTTTGTTCAAGGTGTAGCTTGATAAACTCAAGTGAAGCATTAGGTAACAAGATCCTCTTTGGTGTTTTCTTGGTTTTTCTTGTGTATAGGTAAAGCCTTATGAAATAAGGGCCTCGTTGCCCTTGTGAGATCATGGCTCAGGCCTGCTACTTCGGCTAAGCAGAAGAGATCTATGGGAGAGTAACTCAGCTGGAATAGGGGTAGAGAAATGTGAGAGACGTGCTGCAGAGACTGCTGATGTCCACAGGTGATTGGTTGAGTTGGGCTTGTTGAGACTTAAAGCTGTGTAAACTGATAACTGGTTAAGTGCTAAAAAAGTGTGGCTTTTGGAATAAAGTTTGCTATTGATGCTTGACACCATCATCAGCATGTGCCCACCATTAAATGGTGACCCCAGACGTGTTAGATTGAGACTGCACACCTGAGAGCAGCTAGTGGTGGAGCTCAGTCAAGCAAAATAGGCGGACCTGAGAGCCTGAAGTCCAGCTGATTTAAGAAGCAGAGATACTGGACCCCAGGTGAGTGACTGAAAACATGGACTTGGGGGCTCAAATACCAGCACAGGAAAAATCTGTTTTAAAAGTTCTGTTGTGAATATTACAGAAGAGACGTATCAAATATGAGGAGCAGGCGCTACGTGCCTTGCTCATTTGGTGCAAAAGAAATGGGGTGAGAGTGGATGCACAGACTGCCTTTTTTTTTGTTGAAACATGGGAGCAAGCAGGGCGAGTGTTATGGGAGGCAGCTACAAAGGGGGACAAATAGCCACAAGATTGCTAATGACTGGCGCTAGGTTCGGGACTCATTGCTGCAATTAAAAGCTGATAGAGAGGTGGTGGCAGTAGCTGCCCGGCTCATGAGAGCTCCTCCATTTAACACCCCCCACTTCCAAAACTCGTCTTCCTCTGCCTACAAATGATGGGAGATTACAGTGAGGCCAGCAACAAAGCCCCAAAGACCCAAATCACCGAGATACTAGATTGCAATGATGTGATAGACCGCAGCTTGGCAAGGCATACCTTTTACAGATAATTTCTTCACATTGAAGAAACTTTTATTATGGGTTAAAAAACCCTGTGCCTTTCTCCTAGAGAGACTTTGATATTAAAAATTCCTGTGTGTCTCTGCAGCAGGGAGTGCTAGAAGGATACAGATAATGAGCTCTGGACACAGATCCTGGGAATGATGGATCGATTCCCTGGGTCATGGTGCAGCTCCATGTCAGCACCAGCCCCTCCAGCCACAGTGGCACCGCCGCGCCACTTCCATGGCTGGGATGGCTCTGGACAAGACCCTGCTGGCTCCAGGACCCAGCTGCCCTAGGCTTGAAAGCCCCCCTGAGTCATCAGAGCTTCCCTGACCCCTCTTGGTGCCCTAGACCACCTGGCACTTGCCAGGATGTGTTTTGGTGGCTTTGGCGGGATCTGGGTTCTTTGGCAGAGATACTGATATGCTGCATGATTGGTGGAGCTTGCTGTGTGGAGCATGTGCTCCCTTTTCAGGCATTTTGATTTGAGGTCTGATTGAACTGAACTGGCATTGATTGTTTGCTAAGTTATAATGGCAGCAATTAGAAACTTACGTGCCTGGCAAAAATATTTGCTAAAATTTCAGTTTGTGGGCAAGAAGGTTCATATTTGTAGGATACAGTGCCTCCTTAAAAATTCAGGGGATCCCTCCTTGCAAATATTTTATGTCAATGTTAATGGAACAGCAATTAACTTTCAAGCCCGCAGTTGGCACAAGTCGTAAATTTGACATTCTTTCGCTGACATTCCAGGCAAACCTTGAACTTTATCTGTAGTAGGTTTACCAGTTTGCTTGCTTTTCACATCACAGCTTTAATGAGGTAATTTTATTGTGAATCTTTCAGTATCAAAACAGTTTATCTGTCTTACACACCCACTAACCTAACCAAGTTACTTGTGTAAAACTCATGGCACTATTATATAATAAGGTCTTATTGTTTTAGCCTCAAATATTTATATCCCATTACCTTTATTAGGCCAAGCTCAAATCTATTGTACAGGTAATCTCAAAAAGCTGCAGGGGTTTGTAGGGCAGTTTGCCAAAAACTACACTGTTGTAATTTTTCTGAGTAAAGCTGCACCCAAAAAAAAACAACCAAACAAACAAAACCAAACAAAACAACAACAAAAACCCACCAAAAAACCCCCAAAACCCAAAAAAAAAAAAAAAAAAAAACCCAAAAAACCAAAACCACCACTCTAGTAAAGAATTACTTGCACCAGAAAAATCCTCGCTATGTATGCATAAAATCACAACATATTTGGCACACCTTTATAATCTCTCCAGTAAATCCATGTTACTGCTATTTCAGTTATGAAGCAATTGTTTGGCTGCATATTGTTATTCTGAAGTTCTGTTACATTTGAGTTCTGCCAGGTTAAGGTTAAGTTAGATTTAGGTTCTGTTAAGTTAATTTCCATTAAGATTAATTTCTGTTAATATCTGCTCATCTGAATTACAAGATACAGTTATTTTGTTACAGAGATAAGATAAAACCAACTGAAATAATTATGATGAAACATTAGTAGTCACCTGTTTAAAAATAAGTTTAAGATTATATAATAAGTTGTGTAAAATATGTGAATATACAGTTTCTTAAATCCTTAATTTCATACAGGATTTTATGAGTGTAAAGGTTTCACACTGATTAATTGATAGAATTATTTTTAGCAATCGCTGCTGTTTTAGCTTCCGTAGCTAACGCTGAAGAATGAGTAACACTTCCAGATTATGAGTGTTGTTAGTTGTAAGCTCTTTAGTACTTTCTTTCTTGCTTTTGTTCTGTTTTACTGTCATAACGTGACTTCATGGACTTTTTATGGCAGGTATTATCCATAAGATACTATTTGACTGAGAATAAATTACAAAGCCGGCTGCTGCTTTACAGACTTTAACATATCTTTGTATAACTACCTGCAAGATGTCTATAATTTTAGGAAAGTTTCCTGGCTGCTATTGCTGAGGCTTGTTTTTGGGATATGTTGGGGAGACCTTCCTGGCTGGGGCCTTGGCGCTGGCCAAGCCTTGGCTCTATCTGGTCAGGAAACATACCAACAAACCCAGGTATTTTCTGCATAAAAACAATACTCCAGTCTTTGACTTGCCAATTTGAACTCATGACAGCTGGACCTTCTTTTAAAGTGAACTTGGAAACCTTACCTGGGAATGGTTCTCCATGTCCTCATTAAAAACGAGGCCTGCCAGCTGTTGCAGACTCTGGGTGATGGTACAGTATTAAGTATTTTAGTATTTAAGTATTTAAGTATGTGTCATTCTTAATTACCATCCTATCTCTTCTGTGCTACTGATTTTGTGTATTTCCTTGCCTATTTCTGCTTAGTGTGAGTTTATTGCTTTACCACACATACTGTTTTACTTTTATGTTGCTTTCATGTTCATAGTGAGAAAGTGCATGTTGTCAAAAAAAAAAAAAAAAGAAAAGGGCATACGGCTCCTTAAGAACATTTAGATCGTGCAATATTTACACTAGAAGCTTTGAAACCAAATCTCATCAAATTTATTCCCCATCAGACTGATACCAAATCTCATCAAATTTATTCCCCATCAGAGTGGTACTGCTCTGAAGATTTGTATGTACAGAAGCAATTTCTAAAAGTTTCTACATAAAGATTGCCAGTTGGATGTGTAATAGCAAGGCCTAGCTGATTTACTAACCTAGAGGAGAAGATATGCATGTGTTGTATTGCCAGCAGGTCTAAGGTGGTTGCCTGCTCTTCTGGACAAAGGTCGATCGCCTCCGAGATGATGAGGTCCAATGAAAAGAAAACTGACCCAATCACCATGCAGCTCCTGTAGCCAAGGCAGGTGCAGGGGTAGGGCTGCCAGGAACATGGGTCTGTCTGGAGGCTTACAGAGACAGCCTGCCAAGAGGCCTTGTGTCCTACTGCCCCCACCACCACGGTATTGTGTTCCTGCTGACCTTCTTCAGTTACTCCCTGGTCCATACTTCCAGAAAGACATTCAATAATGTCAAGTCAGCATTTCCAACTAATGGACTCCATTCTGCCTTAACAGCATGGCCCCTGAACTCCAGCCATATGAACTTTAGAATATTAGCCATTTATTTCCACTTCCTAGGAGACCTTGGACATTATCCTTTTTGTTCTCCTATACTGCAAGTCTCTTTGTCAGTGGCATGGTTGTATTTGTTGGGTTTTCATTGGTGGAGATCTCTATTCCTTGTATCTTACCCTGTGTCCAGCAGATGACCAGTAATACTCTTAATAAGATAATGACGTCACAAGTGCAGACTGTTTTAACATCAGGGTACACAAACCCTTTACATAAAAAACAGAAGAGGGGGAATTGCTGTATATAGGAAAGCCTGATGAAATAAGGTCCTTGTTGCCCTTGTGAAATCATGGCTCGGGCCTGCTACTTTCGCTAAGTAGAAGAGAATTATGGGAGAGTAACTCAGCTGGAATAGGGGTAGAGGGACATGAGAGACGTGCTGCAAAGACTGCTGCATGTCCACAGAGTGGTGTATGGTGATTGGTTGACTTGGGCTTGTTGAGACTTAATGCTGTGTAAACTGATAACCAGCTAACTGCTAGAAAAGCCTGGCTTTTGGAATAAAGTTTGCTATTGATGCTTGACACCATCTTCAGTGTCAGTCTCGTGTCCATCGTTAGGTTTTTATAATGAAGTAATCTGAAGTTTGTTCTCTGTAGGACTCAGAATATCTGGATTAATATATTATTTTTTTGTTTCATCCTTTCTTTTAAGCAGAAAAGGTTGGCCAACAAAACAAGAATCTTAGTCAAGCCGTGTAGTGATACTGAGAAGAGTGAGATTTCTTCATTATAGTCACTGTCCTATTCTGTAATTTCTTCTTTTAACTCTATATTAGGATTTCAGCTGCATCCACATACATGTCACTTACCAAGAAATTTGTACTCCTGGGCAAATTTTGGGGTCAGGAAGGGGTTTTCATCAAGTGAGACACACAGGTTGTTTTTTCAGAGAAACAATCTTCCTCTGTACCTTGAAAAATGGTCCACTTCAAGGGGTCTCAGGCCTTTTGTCTTTCATAGCCCCTGCCAGTAAATAATCTCAAAGTATTTGCTCCTGGTATGAGGATGTGCATATTTATCAGCTGAGGCAATTGATCTTTCATGCTAAGGACTTAATAAGATGTTGATGGTATTTCATGGGAGGACAGGTCTGTGAGGATGATTGGGGTATGTACAGAAATATAAAAGAAGGGAAAACTAGCAATTTGTAAAGAAACCAATACTAAACAAACACAGGGCTTCAGAACTGTTTTTAAAAGAGGGAAAAGAAAATGAGAAAAAGTAGGGTTTAAAACAATTGAAGGAGAGGGAACTGAATGGAATGAATGGTAGTGAATGAACTCAAAAAGAGAAGAAAATTGTGCCCTCCTTCTCTGGAAGCTGCACCTGGGTATGGTGGAAAGTCAGTGTTACCACCCCATATTAACCCTCTGCCACCACCCTTCATTTGTCCCTTATCCCTTTTGCCTCCTCTTGTCACCACATCACTGTAGCTGCTGGGGCAGCATTGCTGTTCCCTCTTTACTCCTCTCTCACCCTCTCTCTGTGATGGTCCAGTGCCCAACGCTGATGGCCTATAACAGCACCTGCCACAACTGTTTTCTGCTGTGTGTCCAAAAGTGTCACCCCTTTCTCATTTTCATCACCTGAATCCTTAGTAACTGGGCATGCTCATGGACTGAAAAATGGGGTGAACACCTTTCTTGTGGGCTCCAGAGACACCTGTCCAGTGGGGTAAGGGAAGTGCCAAAAAGCATCTGGAGTTGTCTACAACTGGAAAATTGGGAAACTTTGTAATGTTGTATATAGAAAGGCAGCAAGCCAGATCAAACAAGGAAAAACTAGCAAAAGGAATCAAAACTAGCAGATCTTTCTTGGAATGCATCAGGCACCTGCCAGATGTTCTGAAGGGTAAAACAGTGATCATGCTGTGCAGGGAGTGCACAGCAGAGATAAGGCCATCACAGACACCTCTGCAGCCTGTGTGAAGTGTTGAGTGATGAGGTCAGGGTGGCAGAACCCATTCTTCAGCAGGGTGGGGTTTGCCAGCAAATATGTCTGAAACTGAAGTGGCTGCAGAAAAGGCTGTTCAACACACTGACAAAGCAAACAGTAACAACTTGCTGGGAGCAATGGCATGTGTCCAAGAGTCTTAAAGGCTCTCCAGAGTAAAATAGCTGAAACTGCTCTGAGTAGTGTGTAACCCAATGTCTACCACCAGCGTGGTACCTCAGGAGGGGAAAGGGCTGAATGTGATGCCCAGTTTGGCCAGGGGGAGGTGGTGGAAGAGTTTCTGGGACTTTGGGGCTTCAGATGAAGATAACATGAATGGGAAAATGCGAAATTAGTACAGCTAGAGACTAAGAGGGTCTGGGGCACACCACTCCATGTGCTTATGTCCCCAGCAGGACATCCATTCTGTCCTCTGCCAATCTGACAGTATGTGTGCTCTGGTCCACCTCCTGAAGGTTTGGATGCATGTTGGGATGAATGCTGCCTGTGGTACTGGAGCCAGACAGGACTTGAGGAGACGTTGGCTCTTGCTGCAGGACATAAGGGATGTTGTGGTCCAGGTGCTTTGACCCAGCTCCTGGTAAAGGGGACAGCAGCAGTGACAAAGGGATGTGTTTGTGTGACCCTCTCCTTTCTCCTTTCCTGATCCAGGAGAAGGAGCTCCCAATGCTGCAACTTACCTTGGGACATGGTGGGGATGGTCCTCATTCCTCTGCTGTCTCTCCTCACCGGGGGCTGCTGCCAACTGCTGTTGGTCCTGGAGCCTGAAATCAACCCTCTCCATTACCAGATGGGCTTTTTGATCTTCTCAGGTAATTTTTCATCTGGAGAGAATATCTGCCATTTTTCAGCATCTGCTCATCACTCATTGAAGGAAATGCATGGGAACCCACCTGGGTGTGCTGGGAGAAGTGGAATTTTCAACTGACCTGGGAGGAGGAGCATGTTTTTGCAGGGGGTGGGAGCTGGACTGACTTAATATTACACATCATGCTCTGGAGGGAAGCATGTTTTGTCTGGGACACAATTTAGGGGTGGTTGTAATAGAGCTGGTAGCCTTGAGAAAAGAAAAGACCAATTAATTTTCCCTTTTCTTCTTTCTCCTTTTTTTTTTTTCTTTTTTTTTAGTGTGCGGTTTCTGCTTGTTTGTGGGTTTTTTGAGAGGTGGAGAATATGGAATGTTACAGGCAATTTGTTGTCTATTGTAGCTTGTCACTGCTCATGTTACTGGTGAGGAACAGGTCAGAGAAGGTGTTCAGTGCAGAAGATTGGCATCACTGGAATAAGCAAATGTGCAGCCCTAGTGAGGATATGTCTTTGGTCAGCATTTTGTACTCTTCAGGGAGTGATTTCCTTATAACCCTTCAGACCCAATAAAGGACTCTTCCCAGTCAGATCTGTGATGAACTTGGCAATTACATGGGAGGGTGAGCACAGCTCTCAAGGCTTCTGACATTTCCAGAGATGCCATAGAACCAGATAATGGTCTGAGTTGTCAGGGACCTTAAAGGTCATCTAGTTCCAACCCATTGGGCCGGGACACCTTTCACTAGACCAGGTTGCTCAGAGCTCCATCCAGTGTTCTCATGTGTTTCTGGAGTGACATCTCTATGGCTCAAAAAGCAATCCTTGGTAAGCTGCGTCCTTCCACGGAAATGTGTGGTTCTGATATAATGTGAGATTGAAGCAAGCACAGTTTATTTAAATGATTTACCTCTGGTCAGTATATGCTTTCTTGGAGGCAGCTAAGCTTCAGCTCTGTTCACAAAGTGCTTCTAAATTGTAGTTTAACTGTAGTTAAACTGCTGAATCTATTTTGCTAACTTACATTGAATGAGCAGAAGCATAATCAAACAAGTGGAACCTATGGGAAAAAGATAATCTTGAGCTTTGCTTCATTATTTGAAAAATATCTGCTCTTTTAATACCACCTTAGATGTTCTGGCTTGTACATATCCACAACACAATGCAGCCACAGCCTCCAAGTAATCTTTGTTGGCTCAAGTGCAAAGAACTTAATCTTTTGTTTTGCAGGTTGACAAGAGGTGTATAAAATTTTGTACTTTATATCCAACAATTCTCCTAAAGAGTTAGTTTAAGCACCCAAAGTAATATTTATTTGCACTGACACAGTGTACCTTAAAATGGGCTGATGTGCCCAGCAGCTAATCAGATGATGACCAGATTCCTGCTTCTTGATCCACATGGCTAGGCAGTGATGCCATGTGGCACTTGACACCGCACATTTGACCTTGAAAGGCAGCATGGATGTCTCTCATAGAAGCATAATTGTTGCAATCTTTGAGCCCCTAGCAAGGCCCCCGTGGAGAGAAAATGCTTAGTCATGTATTTACCCTACTTCCTAAGACCCTGTATTATCTCCCTGTAACACTATTGGCCACAAGCCAGATGTCCAAAGACTATAGGTCAAATCACCAAGACCTCAGACTATTGGCTAGTTATCCCAATCCTACCTAACCCTATAAAAACCCCTNTTAGGACCGGAGACCGGGACCCTCGCTATCCGGACGATTCTAAAACGGCACCCGGGGGCTTTGTCTGCCACCCAGGCTGGCCACCCGGGCAGGGCGGGCAACCCCCCGGGACAACCGTTTTACATAATGACTAATATTTTTTATCCCTGTCTTCTTAATGCAATCAAGTTTATATTTGATGCACTCTTAGTCTCAGTGACATTTTCTGTAACAAGTGTTTTATATTTAAAATGGAATGAATATTGTTGTTAAGCACAAGGTCAACTTGTTTATCAGTATTACTTTTTTCTGCTTCAGAGTATCTGCTTCACTTGTTTTTGCGATTTAAACCCAGCTTGAGACTTTCAGGGACGCAGTAATTGCAGACTCTAGTGGGGAATATCAGAGAGCAGGCAGTCATAATCAAATGCCATGGTATATTTCTCCTTATGAGAAATACAGCCACTCCTAATGCATTTCTTCCATACCTTCATTATTTTGCCTTCCTTCTGTTATAAAGATGACACTATCCAATTGAGCAGATAACAATTTATCAGAAGTTACTTTTAATTCAGCAATTTTGTATACATAAATGATTACAATAAAACACCTTGAAGATATATGGTGATAAATTATAAAGTCTAAATAAGGTTCATAGTTTGGATAATAAATGATTGAGTATAATAAAGGCTCAGATAAGGCATAAGCAAAACCGACTGGGGTACAGGGCGGGCTCCTCACCCTGCCTCACGTACAAAGCGGTTTACACCAAAATCCATGCTTATATACTATATGCTAATACATATTCATCAATATTCCTGTAACTCTCCTCCTACTTTCAATTCCTGAAATCTATGTCACTATATTGCATTGCACATGCTCTATTGGTATTCGGGGGTCTTCCAACCCTTTCGGGGGTCTTCCTTCCGAGGAAGGCTCTCCTCTTTGTCACTGTCTGCTGGGTGACCCTTCGGGTGGCACATGCGCACTAAGCTTTGGATTACATAATCAAGCATATGTCNCTACTCTCTGCTAAAATCTGCAGGAAGAGTCAATCTGTTTTGTCTCATTATTTGATGCCCCTGTATTGCTTTACAACAATTATTTCCTATCAATATGGTTATAATATTGCTAATATTGTTATGGCTTACTTAGCATGAATCAGATTCATTTATCACACTTCCAAATCAGTTTATGTGCCAAAAATGCAGACCAACTGCCAATTCTCATTTCTGGTGTAACACAGGCCTTGGGATTTTACCCAGTGTCTCTTTTCGCTGATGTAATTAATTTTCTTTTTCTTTTTCCTTTTTTTTTTAATTATTATGAAAAGACAGCTTGAAAAAACTAACCTGACCTTTATTTGAATACCTTGAAAGACAGTCTACCCTTTTTACTGACTGATAGCTAGGACAGTCGTCCTCACTGTTGAGGATGTGATGTCCTATTCTGCTCTGAACGTGCCTAAACTTGCAGTGGTTGATTCTCACCGTGCGTTGCTCTGCAGGTGACGGTGCCACCAGTACTCTGTATTTTCTGTGGTGTGACTGAGAGATACAGGTTTAGCGAGACCTGAGTAATGGGCTCAGTGTCCCCTGTCAGGCGTTGTCTGGCCTTCCTGATTGCTCCTGTCATTTTGCTCTGGACCCTCTCCAGGCTTTCAGGATAATAAAGAGCCATGTGGGCGGCTGCTCTGTGGGTGGGTGCTGCAGCTTCAGGCTTTTCTGGGCTTTCAACTCTCCATTGTCAGTCACAGGTGACTTCTCCAGTTGCTGCCAGTGAGGCTCCTGCTCTTGGCAGCTTGTCCTTGCTTGCTGTCAGCACAGGAGACAGCGGTCACACACCCACCTTGGGGTGTCTGGGCGTGTCCTAGTCCAGCAGGCCTTCCATGAAGCTTCCGTGAGTCCTGAGCCAGAACAGCAGTGTCAGAAGTGAAGAGGAAAGGATATAAGCAAGGATTGCTTCCACCAGCAGTTACACTCTGCCCCTGGTCACTCTTAGGTGTTCCCACAGGTCAGACAATTCAGAGGGATTCAAGGATCAACAGCACTGAGGGAGCATGGTGGGCCAGGACCTGAAGAGACCCCACTAACACCACTGAGCATCCTGTCTTGGCTGAGGATGTGCACCTGGCCAGGTGACTTGTGCTCATCTGAAGGACTCCCTCTCCTTTAGCAGCTGACCTTGACATTTGCAAATTTTATCAACAATGTCTTTTACAGTTTTATCTTCTGGTGCAATTATTAAACAGCACAGTTCTTGCAGAGAGACACACAGTGTCTCAGCGGTGATTGGTGCTTCTTTTTGGACAATGAAGTTTTGCCTCTTAGCTGCTAATTAATCCATGTAATGCAAATTGTGATGTACACAGATGCTATTCTTTTTTCTTCAGAGTTTACAAGTTTCTTAATTTGTTTACACCAATGCTTTCATCAACCAAATGTATTTTTTGTCAAAGAATAAACTCAGGTTTGTTTCTCACAACTTTTTTTTTTTTTTAATGCTAAACTATGAAAATTATTTTAATTGTTGGACCATCTGTTAGCTAACATTTAAACTTCACACTCTCTTACCTATGATTATTACTACAGAACTATCTAACAGTCAGGTGTCATCTTGTTTTCTCTCTCTGGACATTGGCACATGTTTTTCCAAGACCTTGGGATTTCTCTAGTACACCAGGATTTCAAAATACCAAACTCCACTGAGCCAGGTCCCTCCTCAGTCAGATTTTTTTTTATGATTCTGAGATGAAAATTTGCTTGGCTACTGATCTGAAAATACTTAAGCTTCATAGATGCTGTCAAAACTTTCCTTAGTTTGCAGAAAGATGAAATTTTTACTCTCCTCCTGTTGTATGAATACACAAATCCCTTTGTTTCTGTTTGCAAACAACTAACTTTTCTGTATCAAGAAGCCTCCATTGAAAGTCTTCACTATCAACAGTTTAACCTATATCCACCCAGTGGAGCCTAGGCTCTCACTGCTATTTCTTAGTTTTCAATGTATTTTGAAAAAAACTGCTTCCAAGTGCAGTTAGCACTTGCAGCAATCCAGTTTTTCCAGATTATTTTGAATGCTCCTTATCACCTTGTATGCTTCATAAATTTTCACTTTCATTGTGTGCCATATACCTCCTTTCCACACTCCTTCCTTCTGCTTTATTCCCACCCCCCTGTTGGTTTTATACAAGATTTTTTAATCTTAACCTTCAAATTCCATGTTAGGCCAGAAAAAAATGTTTAATTATGTCTGTCTTTTCTTTTCACAACTACAGAGACACAGATATTTTTCATCTTGTAAACTCCCAGCAGTGAAATGTCTATTCATAGGAATTTTATTGCAGCTTTCTCCTGGGGAGTCCTATTTTTCTGATTGTTTGATTTGCCATCAGTTTAACCCATAACTTCCCCCTGCCTGAGAACTTATCATTTTGAACTACCAATTTTTTCCTACATATATGCTCTGCTTCACACATAAAATGCATAAATACATAAAGATCTTGTTTAATGCCTTGTAGGCATTAATCAAGTGAACTTATATACATCTACAGGTACACATCTATGTGCATGCTGTACAACTACTTACAACATGTTCACATACATGCATGTACCTGTATTTCCACATCATATATGCAGTCATACAAACACACCTATATGCACTAGAGTAATTTCTAAATGTCTGTGCCTGTGGCCTGTAACACAGCAATGCAGCAGGGAGCTGAGGCTGTCCAGGCTGCCTCCCCTGGATGGAGAGGTGTTTTCCTGTTGAGTCCATCCCTGAGTGGTCACTCAGTTCCTCCACCAAGGGCAGCCCTCCCCCTCCCATACCAACCAAATGCTCTGTTAATATTTGGACAGGGCTGACTTTTCTGAGCAGGATGTGTCAAGGGACAGGAGGCAAAGGACTGCAGGAGAGTGGCACGAAGGTGTCCTCTATTCTGAAGCCCTTCAAAGTTGCTGAGGCTTTGGTTTATCTGAAAAGGAGAGAGAAACAAAAAAAGAAGTAAAATGCATTAAGACCAAAGCACTGCAAAACGTCACCTCATGTTGCCTTCCACCAGAAATGAGTCTCCAGCTCATCCACTCCCTGCCTCTCCCTGCAGGATCCTGGGATATCCAGAAGAGGCAGATGCTCTTCTCTGCATCGCGACCACGAGGGAAGAGGCTCAGCATTTTAAACTCTCACCTGCTCTTCTCCTGAGCACAGAGAGGAGGTCACTGATGAAGATGACAGCAGCAGTAACATCCCCCACCTGTCCTTGGGATCTACCTTGCTCTGCAGAGGAAGAGAAGGGTCAGTGATGTTGTGTTGCCTGGAGCAGTGGAGTAGCCAGTGAGTTGTCATGGCTAAACGACTTTGTTCCCCAGCAGCTGGCTGTGTGTGTGCTTTCAGGCACACACATGTGACAGGAAACAAGAGAGCCAAAGTTACACAGACCCAGGACCAGTTGTACTGGCTGCACTGATGCATCATAACTCATTAAACTGCAGTTTGGCTTGCTTTAATTGCAGTTTGGTATGGCTTACTTTTTCCTGCTGGGTCAGAAGGAGACACAGGAGCCATCTGACATCAGCAAGGAGAGTGCAAACCCTAACAGGTCCAATAGGGAGAAGCATTTTTTGCTGTAGTTCTCTAGTAGCAACAGCCTCCAGCTGAACATTGGGTCAGTTGTGTGTCTAACTCCTTGGGGCATGGCTGTTCACTTGTGCCTGTCCCCTGGACAGTGGCTGGAGAAATATGTGTTTGCGAGAGGAATTTCTGTGTTGTGGCAGGTTAGACTAATGATCACATCTCTCTCAAATGATGCCACTGCTGGAATGACATGAACTCTTTGAAATTCTGGATGAGGTAAACAGGGAATTGATTTACTGATAGCACAGTACAGAAGTCTGTCCACAAGGAAAAGAAGACAAGCAGCTTGTGATGATGGGTGTTGGGAGCAGTGGTATGGGGGTGCAGGGCAGTTTCAGTGCCTGAGGACAGGGGACTCTTGTTGCCCCCAGGCACTTCCCTTCTCACTGGCCAAACACAGCTGGGTGATTGCTGGGCCTGGTATTGTAGGGTGCACACACAAATAAATGCTACATCTCTTGTCTGCCAGGCTCAGTTCTTGCAGCCAAGTGATGACTCCCCACTTGCTAGCAGCTTTGATACATCCACGTGGACTTTTGGCCACCTGGTCGCCTGTAGTCAGCAATGTTCCCTCCTTGACTGCTGCAGTGTTGTTTTTCTGAGCAGCAGAGCAATGCTGACCCTGCTGGAGAGCCACAGAGTGACCATGAGCCAGCATGTAAGGCAGTGCCCTCATCAGCCCACTGCAAACTGTATGTGGGGATCTCGGAGTCCACCCCCTCCCTATCCTAGACCATACACAGCAGGGATTCTCTGTGGGGGATGGATACTGATTGTCAGTGGACCCCTCTCACCCTGTACCATTTTCCTCTCTGGAAGACCATTCACCTTTAGGAGGACCCTATTCTCACTGGGTGACCTTCACTACAGGGGTAGGGGTGCAGGAGAAGCCCCATACTGGCTACCAGAGCTTCACTTTCACTCTGACAAAGCTACAGGGGAAAAAAACCCTACATTTAAACCTATTAACTCTTCCTGCACCCAGCCTGGGAGACTGGAGCAGCAGGGAAATGAGGCACAATTGCTGGGGTCGAGGAGCCCTTCCCAACCTGCAGTGTTTGAAAGCAGTCACCTATCTACATATTTACTTTTTAGACTACTTTATCTTTGTGAGAAACTTGGAGGCTGAAGCGAGTTTCTTTTTTCTTCTCTCCTTTTTTTTTTTTTTTCCCTGCAAAATCTTCTTCAACTGGAAAGAAGACGGTTGCTCTGCAGTGGCATGAGCTAGCTCCAGCTCCCCTTTAGCCCAGTGGACATGTAGTGCCACCAGCAGCTGCCAATTCAGCCCTGGCTTTGCATGAAGTTTGCATGACAAAACAAGCTTCGAGAAAGGAAATGGATGAGCTCTGATGGTGTTTAACTACTGCCTTTTCTCTGTCTTTCAAACAGAGAAGAGAGAAGTTGGCTGCTTCTCTGCTTGTCTGTTTCCTCTCCTCACAGTAACAGAACTCACCCTTGCTACGGCCAGATAAAATCATGGATAGACATCTGCAGAAAACCATGATAATCCCCGGCCACAGCTCAGGGGTCTGGATACAGACTTACCCTTTGCATCTCAGTCCCATTCTCTCACCAGTTTAGTCCTGCTTGGAAAAGCCTCACAAGGAATATAACTCTTCCTGCAGAAGCTATGCTAAGGAGCCATGAGCTATCAGAAGTGGCCACCTCATCTGCCTTGTGCTCCCACTGCCTGTCCAGGGTAAGATCACACACCTACCAGGATAACCTGTGAGTCCCTGCCAGTCTGAGATGCACTCACCTGTGCTCCCCTGGCCCTACAGGTTATTGTCCAGTATTATCCATGCTCTCAGAGAGCACCCTCATATTCCAACAAAGCACAGCTTTACCATGAAGACATGGAGTTCAAGAGAGCCCTTCAGTGGTGCTACAGCTGCTGGGAGAACGCTGTGTATCTGTTTCCCTACTCAGGGAGATGAGAATCTGTTAAATCACTGTGTGATGACAGACAAAGAGGTAACAATGAGCAGAGGCCTAGACACCAAGGGGAAAGAATGCACTCATTGTGATGAGAGAAGCAGCAGCAGATAATAGCAGTAGCCAATAGACCATTCCCGCAGTTCATCTGAGGGAAGCAGGTGAGGCCAGAGTGAGAGAAAATTTAAAATTTACATATGCCGGTGCACTGCAGGGAATCTCAAGTGATGCTGTGGAATCAGAGAAGTGACGCTGGGAGGAGACCTCCAGAGGTCTCTGGTCCAACCTCTGGCTCAGTCAAGTCACCATAATTTTGTCCAACCAAACCTGGAAACCTTCCAATAGTGGAGACACTTTTTGGGGACCTGTTCCAGTGATGCTTTCTTACCCTTCAGGAAAAAAATAGTTCCTGAAATTCAGCCTGAACCTACCCATTGCCCCTTGTTACATCACCTGCTACCACTGAGAAGACCTTGGCTCCATTATCTTTATAACCACCTTCTAGGTTTCCTATAGGAAACAACGTAAGGTGTAAACTAGACATCACACAAATACCAGGAACATGGTAGTATAACAGCCATCCCCAGTGTTAAATATTCTGATGTTCAGGACTGACAGAAAGGAAAATAAAAACAGTTCATTAATGTCATGTGTATGATGTTACAGGTTGTTTAGATGGAGCTCAGAAAGCTAAAAGAGGCTTTTCTCTGGTGCACCTCAGTGTCAGCCATGAACTGCTCATTCATACCTTTTTCATACCTAGATATGTAGGGAGAGAGTGAAATGAATAAACTGGGCAGGGGATAAGCTTTTTTTATTGCTTTTATTAAGAAGATTCAGTTCTAGGGGTAGCTCAGAGGGGTTGTGAATCCCGATGCTGGTTCTGGATTATGCAATCCAGGGGAGGAAGAATTTCAGTTTTTTTCTACAGCACAACTAAATCTTCACTCCTGGCGGGGCTCCCTCTGCTAGAAGGCCTCATATTGGTTGTAGTTGGCCTAGTCACTTCCAATCGCATCCCTTGAAGTTATGGCGACACAGTTTTTAAAGTTTTAATTAACAGCTCGGCTTTTTCCTGAGTAGGGCGCGCTGTTATTTTCTTTAAGTATCTTGTAGGTTCGGATTTTTAAGGTGTTATTCCCTTCCTAGATCCTACCCAGTGTTCTCCGCGTCTCTTTATTTTCATATTCATAGCTTTAGTCTGCGGTAGCCTCCGCCCTGGGTAGATTGTGAAATTGTTGATGTACATTTCGCAATAATTCTGGTCTTTGGGTTCTCGCCGTGCCATGCGCCGACCGTGCTTACTGCTGTGCACCGCTGCTCGTGCTGCCGCTCTGCCGCCGCCTGCAGCACTCCCAATCTCTGTGCCTCTTCGGGTCTTCTCAGTCACGCCGCCGCCGCTGCGCTGGCCAGCGCGCCCTCCGTCCATGCCGCTCGTGTCCCGTCGCTCTGTTTTTCCGCCGCGCCGGCCGCCACGTGGACTCCGCCATGCCGGCGCTGCTCGCACCGGCTGCTCCGTGCCCGGCCCCGCCACGAGGTTTTCCCAGCCTCGCCGCTCCGCGCGGCATGCGGCTCCCCGCCGGCTGCCGCCGCCATCCCGAGGGACCTGGGCCGCTTCGGCCCCACGCAGTAACGGAACGGCGTGCGTGGTACCGTGCGTGGTACCGGCGTCGTGGCTCCGCCCGGCTGCCGAGGGACCCAGCTCCGCCGCCGCTCCGGCCCCGGCAGCGCGCCACAGCTAGGCTCGGGAGGGGGGGGCGGGCTTCGGTGGCTCCTTAGAGGCTGTAAGCTCTCCTTCCCTTAGTGTTTATCTCGGTCAGCAGTGGTAGGGAAGGGGAAAGGGTGAGCTATATACAGTTGGTATAACATTAACATAAAAAATACAGGGTGATTGTACAACTAACTGGGGGGAAAAGAAGAAAAAAAAAAAAAAACAACACAGAATTTTTATTCATAACAGAGAGCAAATATTAAAGAGATAAACCCCAGTAAGAAAAATTCCAGTAAGAACTCTGCTGCCATGGGGAAAACAACTTCACAGCTATGGACTGAGTTGTGAAAATTTAATTGAGTTGTGCAAAACTTTACAACTAATAGCATAAGAACCGCAAAGAGAAGTTGTAAAGTACGTATGTATTTATTCAGCGCTGGACGCACAGGGAATATTTCCTCCAAAAACATGCGTGCGTTCAGCAGGTTGCATTCCCTATTTATTCTCTACAGACTAGGATTACATAATACGCCTAATACATATTCATTTCCTAACCCCGCCTATCTTCGCTTCATATTAAAATTAGCTCCACGCCTCTCTGCGGTTGCACATTCATTTCTGGGGGTCTTCTCGTGATCTTTGGTGGTCTTAGGGGGTGAAGTAAAGGGGGTCTTCCTGAGGGATGGACTTTTCACCTTGTTCTTTTGAGCATGCTCTACAGGCTTTTGGCCCAGTTCCAGACACGATTCTGGTTTTTTTGCTGGTTCAGGGGTCTGGAGAATTCTCTTATCGTAAGAGAATCTGTAAGGCCTTTTGTTTCTTTATCCTGTTTTTGGCATTCGGCTTCCTTCTTATGTTATAGCATCCTGTTATTTGCAAGGACTGTGAATTGTTTAGGGATTCCAGGTGGTTGTGTTAAACCTCCTCTTTCCCTTTTGCTCTTAAATCCCAATCTTAATTTCTAATTTTTAATTCCCTTATCTCAGGACCAGTGAATCATCTCTCATCATCATAATGGGTCTCAGGCCTGTAATTCTCAGCATGACATGACAAATTCCTTCACCAAACCATCACTGAACCTACAAAAGATTCGTTAGTTGTAAATAGCAATTAAGTCATAGAGCAGGTGGCCATCAAAAATAAATTTGGAGCATGTGATCATAATTTCCTTATGTATAAATTCAGTGGGAAGATAAGTCAGAATAAGCCTGCACTGCATATGCATGTTTTGTTTCAAAGGACATTAAACCCCAAGGAATTTGAGACTCTTTATTGTGGACTGCAGTGGTAAGGAAACTGTGTGTCAAAGATGCTCAGAATTTCTGACAGAGATATGCAGTGTCTCTGGAACATGTGAAGCAAAGAAGCAAAATCCCCTTGGTCGCTACCTGGATAAATAGCCACAAAATGAAGGGTAAGGAGAAAATTTTTCTACATATGTTTGTAGATATAATGTAGCATCAATCTGGAAAATGTATTTTTAAAAGAAGAGATAGTTTTTCATTTAAGTAAATAACTGAACCAGGAAGGAGAAAGTGGCTGTTCAAAGAAGATGGGGTCAAACCTAAAAATATTTTTAAAAATTAAGTAAATATAAAACATATATAAATAAAAGTCTTCAACTAGGAAAATGATAGTGAAGAGCAGAGCAGAGGAGAGTAGCATAATGAATATGAGGGCACACGAACTGCCACACCTGATTTGAAGGCAAAACATACATTAATGTGATGAAGTCGAGAAAACAAGCTAAGACCTGAATTAGAATTGATTTTTTTTTTAAATACCATAATATTTTTTATTCTTAAGAATGCAACAAGGAGTTACAGAGTTTCACTAGATAACAGGCACTGTTTGGATAAAATTCATGTTGTCTGTGCTCACTCAGTTTTGGGAGTTGGAGGTCCACCACAAAATTCCTTCCTTCAACCCAGTCTTCAGATACATATCAGTAGGTCACTCGCACTTTCACCCCTTAAAAATTACCATCTGCCCCATGTTACTGTATAGCACCAATTGGGAATTTCTAGAGTCTTTCTCAAGGAAATTCTTTTATCCAGAAAACCTCTAGTTTTGGCAGCCCATCCCAACTCCTTTCATTCTATGCCCTTTACCTGTCTCCCCTTGCCTCTCTTCACACCACCTACAAAGAGACAGGTCTCTATCCAAACCAATTATCTTTTCTGTTTCCTGTTTTCTCTTGTAATTATTTTTTTTTTGTCCTGCTCTGACCTTCCTGATTTCCACGATGCCTTCATTTCACTTGCACTTTTTCAGTGAGAGGAAACTCTGCAAGACACATCAGCCTGTGGGCAGCACAAACAAGATCAAAGTTGTGAAGATCCAGAGTGTGGGGGTTGGACTGAGAGGAACCTCAATGCTCTGCTGGAATTGGATCCCCTTTTCCAGTTCAGACCCTGCCAAAACAACAGACTGTTTTGAAAAACACCAAATGCTCAGTTTCTTCTAATCAAATTCCTCAAGCTGAAATTTAGCCAAAGTTTTCTTGGCCAAAGTACAAACTGAAACCAGGAGCTAAGGACTTGCTGAACCCAAACCGAAGCCTCTCACCTTTTAAGTAAGCCAGCATTGTGCTCACCAAAATACACAGTGCAGGAAAATTCAGATCCTTCCAGCTCCTAAATCTTCTGCTGACTCTGCTAATGGGTAGGACCATCAACACTGAGCTAGCTTGGCATGACCCTTAGATTAATAAAACTGACACCAGCCCACAGCTCTCCACTCCTGGTAAGGGTGGGATGAAATGAGAAGCAGCTCCCTGCTGACACTGGCCAGAAATGCAGAAATGGAAGGGTGATCTCCCCTTCCCTGTACAGCTTTGCCTCTCCCAGATCAGGTTGACCAGGCCAACCTGGAGATTTTGGCTCTGGATTTTCAGCTTTCACTGGCTGTGCTGAAGGTTACTTAATCAAATTTACAGTTTACAGAAATATACCTATGATATATAAGGAGCAAATATGTCTCTCTAGGAATGAACACTCTGTGTCTCTCCAACATGCCCCGTAGGAATACCAGAAGGGAAATGATCCAGTCTCCTGTGCACACCCTGGCTGATCCCACGAGGTAGAGGTTGCAATATTCCTAACTCTGAACTGTATGATCAGCCATTGTATTTCCAAAGGTTGCATCCCCCTGAAGTCTGACTCAGGCACCTCCTGTGGAGGGAAGAAGCAGGCTGTATTGTAATAAGGCTGGAACTGAAGTCATGCCATCTCCAGGAGCAGGGAGTGACAAGAACAAAATCCTCTGGAACTGACAGAAGGCAGCCAGGAGCAGAATAGCAGTGGTGCTGGTGATACTGGCACTAAAGGTAAAATGAGCCAAATTCACACCTAATATAGACTAAAATTTCAGGGCAGCCACAGCACTTTGCAGCAGCTCAGTATCTGATCATGTGAGAGATTGTTCACAGGCTGAAATTTTTCACGGTCTCCTGCCAGCCTTGAATACTCATTTACTCTGAGATCTTATTATTTAAGCAACATTTTTTTCCACCCTCCCCAAATTATCCATAAAAACAAGTGGCTCCATTTTCAAGCACCCAGCATAGATTCTGGCACCAAATTTTTGGACATGCATTTGCAGATCCTGAGGTCTGCAGCTACAGTTGGGTGTTCAGCATCATTCAAAATCAGATACATGATAAGTGAAGAATGAGGCCCTGATGTAGAGACCTAGGAATTCTAGGTCTCTTAGGAATTCCTAGAGACCTAGAAAGTCTAGGAATTCTGGCTATGTTTTCACATCTGTCAACTTTGCTGGGTAAAACAAGGAGATAATTTTGGGCAGCTCATGTTATATGGAATGTTTTGAGGACAATTTTTGTAAGCAGTTTTAAAGGATGGACAGTTTGCGTTTGGGCAATGGCTTAAGCCTCAGGATGAAGGATCAGAGTATCTGGTTCTAACTGCTCCTGTCCCAGCTTAGGTTCCCTCTGTTCATTTCCTTCAGTTTCCTCTTCATAAACCTGGGATGCCACTTGTGTTTTCCGCAGGATGCCTGTGCAGAGAAGTTTGTTTTCATGTGTAAAGCATCATGAGACTTCCCAGAAAGGATCTCTAGGGGCAGAAAATAGAATACCATAAAAAAAAAAAAAAAAAAGAAAAAAACCCCAGAAAAACAAAAACAACAACAAGAAAAGTGCTGCTTTTCCTGTTCCCAGGACCATTCAGAGTGTAAGCTCCTGAGGGTGTGTGTCTGGAGATGAAAAACATCCTCATAGGGTTAAAAATCTCACAGGGACCACTTAAGCTGCAAGTGTAGACAAGGCTGAGCTGCACTTAGGGTGGTTTGGGTCACCACACAATTCATGGCTCTCATTACCAAGCACTCAGCTCAGGTTCATCAGCAACCTCTCTGGGTAAGAGAGGGCTCCTTCTTGCATGGCCATCTCATCCCAGTCCTGCACTGAGATCGAGGAAGGCAAGTGTGGCATGTATCCATCTGCCTAAGCCAGTTTGCACCTGGACAGCCCAGATGGGAAGAGCAGTGGTCCAGGCCAGCCAGTATCCCACCTCCCAGCAAGGTTCTCCTGCCCGAGACAGAAAGATGAAAGCCGGACCTCAGTCCTGAGCTCACACTTCTGGCTACGAGCTTAAAAAATAAAGGGGTTCAGTCAGCACCCCGTGGCTGTGCAGTGGTTGGAAACTGTCCTAAACTGACAAATAAATTTATGGCCATTTCAGAGGAATCTCAAATACCACTACATCCATGGCATTTCTGACTGGCACCACAGAAATGGGTTCAAATGGTGTAATGAGACAGACACTGCTGGTAACATGCCTGTTTTCTTTCATCTCTTACCTCAGCAAGCTCATTCTGTTTTAAGTTAGTATATTCATGAAAAGATAAAACAAATACTAATCACTCTTCTGCTCTGTAAATAAAGATTCTACGCTCCAGCTCATTTAACTGAAACAAACATTATCCAAACTGTTACTGAATGGGTTACTGAATTACTTTTCTTTTATGGAAAAGAATATTATTTCTTTGACATCTTGTTTTCAGTTGCTTACAATTAGAATTTGCAATTTACAACTGCAAAACTGAGTTGGTAAGACATTTTAAAAATGACTTCAAATATTCTTTAATGGCTTTAATGAATTTTCAGATAAAACAAGAAAATTGTTACCTTAAAATATAAAAAGTCAATTGAGTCTCTAAGATTGTTTGCTACTCGCTTACTTCTAACAAAGAGCAAGTTTATTTGCTTTGGTTTGGTTTGAATGCTCCCACAAGCTCAGCTTTAGGCTTGCAAGTGTGCTTGCTTTAGTCAGGGTCCTAAAGGATGGTTTGTGGCTGTGCAGGGAATTCCCAAGTTCTCACAAGTTCTAATTAATTCACATAATTTTGGGGTGTCATTTTCTTTTGCCCCTGTCTCAGAGCAGGTTAGCAGTCCCTAGGTCTGCCAGGCAGGAGGGCATCCACTTGTGCTCCAAGATCTTGACTTTCCAGACAAAACCAAGGTGTTTCAGATCTATCTGAGCTAAGTACATTAACTGCTCTTGCTTCTCTCAGGCATGTGGTACAGGAGCAGCAGCCTACCTTCAAGGATGTAAAAATGATGCTTTCAAATAAGATCCTCATTGCTTTCTTCAAGATGCTGTATTAAACCAGGAACAGAAACATAAACAGAAAGCATGTGATGTTAGTAAGCGGTGGTTGAAGTTTTAACAAATTAATGCAGAAAAAAAAAAAAGCAGAGGTTTCAAACATAGCTGGGGAGAAGCCAATTTTGTACATCCAAAGGAGAGTTGGAAGCAACAATCTTTACACCTGAATCCCCAAATCTTCATCTCAAGAGCCATGAGAGAAGCATGGCAGAGGGGAAGCAAGTTGTTCAGACTCTGTGCTTCAAAGTAGAGACCAAAGTCTTTCGAGTCTGCTCCCAAGACTCGCTCATGCCCGTCAGCAGCACGGGGTCCGTCCTGTGCTCCGCCTGGTTGAAGGGACAATTCCTCAGGTGCTCCGACATGCTGGGGACATCGCTGCGCTGCCAGTTGTGAACTCTGGAGAACAGGCTGCTGAACTGCCAGATCTAATGCGAGAGAGGGGACAGCCATTGGGGAGAGAAAACGAGGATTTTAAACACCTGTCTATGCTTACAGTGGGTGTGCATTACTCACTCTGGACGCTCTAATGAACATCTGATTGTGCAGGGCTGGCATAGCAAGTGAAAATGGGGTCTACATAGTTATGTACCTCGTACTTGCTGGTTTTGCTGTTTTAGTTATCACCTGCCATTTTTAATGGGGATGGTAATACTTAAATATCAGGAATTCTTAGTTCTCAGTGCCTCAAAATGGTGCACATGCACGTGGGTTACCCAAGATGAGCTTGGGTGGGGACTTTCAACTAGTCAGAAAATGTCTAGTTGCACCTTCATCCTTTTGCTAGATGTACTGCACTCTACAGCCCTGGCCCCTGACAACAAACCCCTGTGCAAATTCACAGCCTCATGAA
This sequence comes from Bombycilla garrulus, assembly GCA_013400315.1. NCBI lineage: Eukaryota > Metazoa > Chordata > Aves > Passeriformes > Bombycillidae > Bombycilla > Bombycilla garrulus. Next base: position 151,726 of record VXBU01015252.1, read on the forward strand.
CCTTCCCACATCTGCACTTTTATATGCAGCTTTTCCTGTCATTACTATGTTTTATCTGAAGAGAACTCATGACTCTTTTTCCCAGTGTCACAGTCACTTGCCTTTTTGCGAGCTTTCCAAGAAGTACCACCATGGGAATATCTTTTTTTCTCCCAGACCAGCAGGACCATTCCCCTCTCTTGAAGAAGAGTGGCACAGATGTCCCTCATGAGCACTGACACTTGTGATAGCTGAGATAAACTGAAGCTGTCCAGGAATCCTGCAATGCACTTGAGCACTTCAACTGGGAGGCTGCTCAGCAAGTCCCTGTTTCTCCCTCGACTATCCACTATGGAATCACACTTGCCCGGTTCAGCAAGAAGGTTGTCCACCTCTGGCTTAATAGCAAATGTCTTGAGAGGCTTGCTGTAAATAACCTTGGCCTTAAGTCCCTCAGGACGGAAGTGATTTTGAACAAAAGGACATCCCAAGTAGGCCAGTGGGCAGCGATGCTGGAACCATCCGTCCAGGCATGACTGGATATCAGCATGCACATTCTTGAAGTGGGATGGGAACTCATCCCTCCTAAAGAAATGACTGCAAGTGAATGTGAAAGCTGAACTGCTTTTGTTGTGTCTTCTGGTTACACATTCAGTGTAGAGCTCCATGTGCAGTTCTGATGGGCTGTTTTCATCCAGAATATCTGCTAGAACTGCGCTGGAGGAGAAAGGCTCCAAAGGAAAGCTGTATGTCTGCGTTGCAAAATCCACAAAGAGTCCATCGATACTTCTTGCTTCAGAGATCTCATGGCCTTTCAGCTCTTTTTCCAGAGCACACAGCAGCGTGGCTTCAACTATGTTTGTCTTAGGTAGTTCTTCCACGGTTATTCCCAGTTCTGAGGTATCTACTGACTTGTCTGAAGTTGGCATCTTGTGGCCTAGTGCATCTCCTAGTCGTGCTCTTTTGCCACAGTAACTAACAGGCACTTTGAAGGTGTAGACAGTTTTCACCTCCTGGGCTTCCAAGTTCCCATAGACAAAGTCTTTTTCTCTGGGAGTGCAAGCAGCCATCTGGCCAAAGCGAATGAGCATTCCCCCGTGATGTACCAGATACATGTTGTAATCAGCTACACCCACTTCCTTCTTCAGCCTCTCCAGGACCCCTTCTTGCCAAGGAGCCAGTCCATTCAATTCTCTACTCGGTGTTACTTGCTCAGACTTTTGGCCCTTTCCCCCTTCTGCACCATCAGGTCCTTCCTTTGCCTTCTCTGTGGAGCTGGCAGCATGAGAGGCTGATGCTGTTTTCTTAGAAGCCTCCTCCTTCTTTTGTCCTGTACCGGTTGCTGAGCCCATTACCTGGCAAGCCAGAAGCTCTTTGCTGAAAATGTTCTCCCAGGTTTTGTAACTCCCCAGATCCATTCCTTCTTTGTCCTTTGCCAAATCTTCTCGCTCACATTGGCTGAGCTCAGATTGGTCATTGCCCTCTTGGGAACCACAGGCAGCTCCTTCCACAGCACCTGCTTCTCCACCCATGGCTTGATCCATTAGTTCTTCCAGTTCATCCTTTTTCCTCCACTCTGGAAATAATTCAGCTACTTTCAAAGTCCTGAAAAGTATCTTCTGGTCTCTGAGTGCCAAAGCTGTGTCCAGACATTCTTCGTTCAAGGTCTCTTTCATAATATTCTTGTGTAGGGTCGTGTCTGAATCCACGTTTGGCCAACGGTTCCACTCCATCGAGCAGCAGACAACACTGGCTGGACAGACCTGGAGGTGCTTCCCCAGCTTAAAGCGAGCCATGGAGGAAGGGCAACCATAGGCTGAGTTGAGACAGGACACCTGCTCCAAGGGGCAGAGTAATTTGTGCTCCTCCTCCTTGCACATGTGGAAGGTAGCCCCGCAGTGGAGGCGGCAGCTGATCACCATGCAAGACACAGAGACCTCAATGGGTGTGCAGCAGTGCTGGCTGAAACATCGCTCGCAGTGTCTGTGCTGCCCAGAGGGAGCTTTCTGGGCCCAGTGCTGTGTGTGGCAAAGACAAGAAGACAAGAGTTAATGTCTGAAAGAAAGAGGATGGCCACAGACCCTCCATGCCCAAACTTGGTTTCCACACATGAGGTGCTCAAATGCACTTCTAGTGGGAATGAGGCTGTGAGAAAGTGACTGCCAGCTCCATACACTCACTGTTCCCCATGGCACAGTGTGGGCCGGTAACAGCACAGATACAGATAAGGTCTTTACTTCTTAGCGCAGGCAGCTGAGGTACGAGCTGTTTTCTCGTCCAATATTTCACCAGGCTGCTAAAATCAAAACTGCTTCGGGCACAGTGAAGGAGCATCCCACTTCCTCAACACTGAGTAGGAAGGATGATGTCCTAGGTTACAATGTAAAATATGCCAGAAAGTATGTTATCTATCTCCATCTTCATGAACTATTGAAATCAGGAGGGGCAGTGTTTTCCTTGCCTCCTCCCCCAGACAATCTCCTGTTAATGGGCCATCAATGCCTTGCCCCATGAGTCACATATAACCCCCTCCGGGAGCCATTTGTGTTTAATGGGCAAGCAAGGACCCACCCCATGACTCATAGAATGACATCGGCCCACTGTGAGATGCTCAACCCAGGGGGAGGAGCCAAGCATTCCCACCTGAATATAATGTGGGGATTGGGACAGAACAAGCAGCCCTTACTGGTTTCTAGAGGACAAGAGCTACCAGACCTTTCTACAGGATCACCACTTCAGCCAGACCACTTTATCTGGATGGCTACCACCACCCTACCTAGTAGGGTGTCAGGTTGTATTCTGACTCTGTCTGTTTTTTTTTTTTTCTTTTGTATGTATCTTCTTTCTTCCTATTAAATTGTATTTCTGACTTGGAGTCTCACTGGTTTTGCTTTCAAACCAGCACAGATGACATTCCTTTTTCCTCTCTAGGTTTGGCCTAGGCCTCTTCTCATCTCCCCACAAAGATGTGAATGTTGCACAAATGAACCTCCCTTTGCTCTACATCAGCAAGGTCAAGAGTGAGGATTTTCTCCAGCTTCCCAGTTCCCAGTATGGAAAACAGCCTGGGTAAGAGCTAATTTCCTTGGCCTTCTTTACTCTGCTTTCTTGATTTACCCTTACACTCCAGTAGCTGGTTTACAGAACTAGAGACTGCTCAGTCATGACTTGGAGCTACTTCCCTGGATACCTTCAATTGGTATCAGTAACCTGGCCCATAGAAGACTTGCTGCAAGTAGGAACCTCCCAACTTATGACTTCCTGCTCCTTCATATAGGAGTTGCATTCCAGCCTGGTTCTCAAATCACTGTGAATCTTTGTGAAAAGAAAAAAGGAGGATAAGGAGGAACTCAAGTTTTGTTTTCAAACAGGACCTTTTCTGGTCCTGTGAAAAGCCTAGGGTGTTTTTCTTTTTTATGTGAAAATAGGAAAAAAATTTTGACAAATGCTTCCCCGCCAACATTTCATGCAGTAGGAACTACCATAGGCCCAACAGACTCTCACTTGGCTCTGAGAAAAGACAGATACTGGTAGTAAAATAATTTAGACTTTGTTTTATTTTTCCTAGGGTTAAAGAAAATAGTAGTATTTACCTACATGTGTTTTCTTTTGCAAACCCAGGGTTAAGTGACCTAGCCCTGAGGAGAGGCGTGCTGCAGAGGAAGTGGGCTCAGGTTCCAGGGGAAGAGATTCTATGTGAAGAGCTTCCTCTCTCTTTTTTGAAGGTGTTCTCTTAACTTTGTGTCTTTCACACCTTTACACCCTGGCAGTGGAAGTCAGGAACAACACTGGAGAAGAAAAGACATCTCGGAAAGGCAGAGCTTGTGAGTCCCTGCACTAAATACCCCCAGTCACATTTGAAAATCTGATGTGCATTAATTGCTCAACACAACTTCATTCCATCTTTTGTGTTTTCCAATGCTGATCAATACCTGCTTACACCTCCTAATGAATCAACCCCACTCCCTCTCAGCGCTGTAAAGGAACATACCTTTACCAAAGGTAAAGGAACATAAAGGTATGGTTCCTTTACACCAGTAAAAGGTGTTCCTTTTACTCAGAGACAAACTTACACTCTCAAGTATAAGGCTTAGGTACCTTCACCTTTGCAGGGAAAGAGCTCAAGACAGCATTGCAGAAAATAAAACTTTGTGACTTCCCATTATAACATCCCTGCCTTGGCTTGGGAAGCATTGGCTTCTGCACAGAGGTGACACCAGGGTCACCTCAGCCACACCAAGCCCTTAAATATATGTGGTTTAGGGTGGCACCTGTCCTGCTTTAGGCTGTTTAGTTACATCTACTTTTATGCAGCTCAGAGAAGCATGAGATACAGATGGATTTATTTCACATTGGTGGCATCCTTGCTGTTCTCATTCTTGTAGCATTTTACTGCAAATATAATCTCTAAAAATAGTCCCAGCCATGACTTGCATAAGGTCAGAGAAAGGCTGGGTACATTACATGGCAATAAAAACACAACTGTGTGAACAAGACTTTCCACTGCAAAAGTAACTCTTGGGGAGAAACAGTTGATAAAAAAAACCCCTACATTAGAGGCACAGGCCTTATTGTTCTCAAAAACACAGAAAGGACTGATGGCAGAGTTTCTGGAGAGAAGCCTGCTTTCACATTGTTGTATGCTGAAATAAACCCCATCCAAATCATGTGTAGAGAAAGAAAATACATGCTTTGTTTATGAAAAGTGACCATATCACAGCATTCAGATGCAGAATTAGTCTTCCTCATTATTCAGGCATTTTTTAGTTTACCTTATCTCTAACATGTATATGCTGTTCTTTTCAGACAAAAGATACCTATTCCTCTCTTCTCATTGTCAAATCTGTGAACATAGAGAACAAAAAGAAGGGACAGAGAGGTTTTTTCTGATATTTATCAGGGTTTGAATGCTTCTTCTATTCTGGCATGCCAATAATCAGAAGCTCTGTATTTTAATTGATAATTTAGTTGGCCTTGTGGTTTAATTTGTGATGATATTGCAAGTACACAAACTACAAACTCAAAGCCCTCAGCAGATAGTTTACAAATTTTGCCTCAGTAGATTTCATAGATAACATCCAGAGGCAGGTGACACATAGATAAGTCAGGTGACAAAACATTTCTCTAAACTCCTACGGCTTCTCGATTCCCTGCAACTTGCAAAGTTTCTCAAGCTCTGGGTTAGGAAACAAAAAACAAAATAAAAAGAAAAAAAAAGAAAAAGCCAAACCAGAAATTATTATCTTAATCATGTTCAAGCTACCGTGTAAAGAAAGAGTGCACATTACAGTCCACCGTCTGTCCACTTTGGTAAATCTTTATTTTTAGACCATCATGACAGCAAATCAAGTAAGGCTTAAAAATATACAACTGCAATTTTAACTGCAGCTACATCTGTGTCTGGAGCGGACCTGTTCAGTGATAATAACTTACAGTTTGTAAACCAATTAAAATTTATTTTCAGGAGACATATGTTTAATTCATTTGCAGTCAATGAGCCAAAATAATACAAGTTTTTTCTCATTTGCATATGACTGACCATTTGACATACTAAGATCATACATTGTACCTGAGCTCTTTGCACAGAATCAAGGGGTACCTCCCGGTTTGAAGAAACATCAAAAAGGGCCACCAGAAACCCAGATAATGACCCAGATAAAGAGTGCCTCTGAGATTGCAACTGAACATGAAACAATCTTTCTAAATTTTACAACATGATAACAAGCTCCTAAAAAAATCTCATGGAAGTTCACATCCAAATGCTGGAGCCAAGAATGCTGAAGTTATATATAATGTTAGAACAGAAGGAATGTGAATACTTTTGGTGAAGTGTATAGAGTAGATAGGCAATGTTCTCTATTTCTTTAAGCCCTTGTTACCTAGTATATAGTGTTTATTTCATCTTTATCATACTGAAATCTTGAGGGGAATATAGTTATTAATTTTCTACCAATATAAGATTTTTCATGTCAGTATTTTTACTATCTTAGATCTGATTGTGTTCACAATAATGAATTTATCTTTGCAGTACTAGAGGAGCACTTGAGGTTGAAAAATACTATTGGCTTCTATTTGGCATATGTAGAATTAAAGTTTAGAAAGATGAAAATATATAGAATTAAATACGGTATTTCATACAAATATGTAAATGTCAAACAAAAATGCCAAGCACAGAGATGCTGAGGTTCTTATGTTTCACTTGCGGATGCACGTCTCCTGCACAAAAACCCTGGCAGAGCCAGCTGTAGAATCACATTATCTAGGACACCAAGTAAGTCTTCTTAAACTAGTGAGTTCCTTTCATGTACTGCTCTTCCTCAATCATTACTTTCTTGACAACCTTGTCAAGAAATCAGGCTTGGGTCTCCTTTTGTTAAACAGGTATTTTTATTTCTTATAGCTGAAGATAAAATCACTGTGCCATTGGAAACCATACTGTACTGCATTTGTACATGAATCCCAGGAGCACAGGTTTTCTTAAGTCCTCTCCTTAGACACAAAACAAAAAGTAAATCCAAGAATCTCACCACCTGGAATCACAGGGACCTCTAAATAAGTCCATCTCCACACCTCAACATCCATAGCAGGGACAGCTACAGCTTGAGTGACCCCCTCGGCACTTGGCACAGTGGGTCACTGTCCTTCACGGCACTCCTGTTCTGCAGTTGCCATTTGGACTGATCTTGTATATACAAGATGCCAGCCAAAAAAAAGATTTAAGTGAGGCAGGCAGTGAGTATGGTACAGCTCAGGGCAGGTGGAAATGGAGAATTAAAGGTGTAGATGAAATCTGAATCCATAACACTAGTAGTGAGCATAAGCAAGACCTACTTTTGAGGTGACCTTGAACAAGTTCACATGGATTTTATAGGGCACTTTGATTTCAGGGCAATCCTGGTGAACTTCAAATTCTTAGTATAAGACATGAAGAGAAGTAAATTTTTCTGTGAAACAACTGACTTGTTGGGTAAGCCCAACAATGGAAGGATGAAGCTGTGACAATTAGGGAGCTACTGCTTGCATTTTCTGCCTGGGGATCATCTGGATGAGGCTGTGGTGTTTCATGGCAATAACCACTATTTCAGAGTTACTTAACAGGTTGGAATTGCTTTATACTGAAAAAAAAAAAAAAAAATCAGTCCACAGTATAGTGCATCAGTTGGGCAAGGACTTCAATCCACGCTCCTTGCCTTTCTTCCAGAGTATGCCTGCTGCTCAGGTTGTCAGAACAGCACAGTTCCCCACACCTACATGCAGGACCATGGAGTTCAAGAGAAGTTGTTGCACCATCAGGCCTCTCCCTTGCCTGGAAAATCTGTGCTGCACACAGGCAGTAAAATGGCACCAAAATTTGCTTGTGCAATTTCTGGTGAAATGCACTAAAGCTCTTACAGGAGGAGTAGGGAGACTTCAGAGTAGTGAGGCACAGGTAACACAGAGCAGTGCTGGTGGGAAGCCCGCACTACACTCCCCACTAAAAGATCTGAATCAGCAATGTTTCTTGCTCCTCTCTACCTGGTGCAATGTAGCCATAGCTCATCTGAAAGAAACCCACCAAAAATTTCAGGTACTGAAATAGTCCCCTGGGCTGCTGGCATTGTGCAGGCTAGTTCAGCATCAGCATCTTGTGCTGTGCATGTTGGGGGGTCCTGTGGCAGAAAGGCAGATCAGCAGGCTGTGGCATGGAGCTGCTCTGTTGCTTCTCAGACATGTCAGGGATCCCTGTGCTGTCCTTGGTAGACACAGTCAAGCAAACTTTCACTTTGCATTGGTAACTAGGAAATGGGTTTGGTCTTGGTTTGAGTTTAACAAGTGCTTTAAAATAGTAGGTCCAGTTTTATTGCAGTTTGAGGGGAAAAATAGCTGGCTAAAATCACATTTTCTTCCTTTTGAGCTCAGGTTCTATTTTATGCTCCAGTAACAGTCTCATTAACATACTTTTCTGAAAGGTGCCCAGTGTAAAGAATCTCAGAGCTACTGGTTAAGATCTTAGTCATAAAATAAAAATAAAAGAGATTAATGAATAAAAGTTGCTAAGCAGTCACAAGGCTAAATGGTACAGTAGTACCCTTTAACTCTTGTAATTCTTACTTCATCATTCATTGAGTCTAGATTGCCAACATAAAGTTTGCAGTCTCAATCTACAAAACTCAATTTTAAGTATAAATTCTTTTTCCATGAGATTGCTCTTGCCTCTTCTCTGCCCCTTACTGTATCTCCTTGTCTTCTCTGAGTTTCCTGAAAATAACAGACATTGAATTTTTGATTATCTGATCTGCTGCTAAAGCTCACATCTTACAATTGACATCTTAGTATTTTAAAATCCTGCATACAGTGCTGCAAACTACAGCTAATTCACTGAATATATTATGGAGGGTTTTTTTAAGTAGTATGTCACAGAAGTGCTCACAGTTACCAGCTGCCTCTGTTTTAGAGTGTCAAGACATCTCATGATTATTCTATTTCATCTTAATTACTAAGGCTGTTTTAAAGATGTCATGATTTTCATAGTTTGCTACAAGTAACCATTACATTGCATCAAGATTTGTTCAAAAAAAGACTCCAACTCTATTTATAAAGCCTTACCTTGATCATAGAGCCCCTGTGCATGTACCAAACACTTCTCTCCTGGTTGTGCTCAGCGGGGCTGAAGTGAGGTGGGTGAGGGAGAACTGCAAGCAAAGAAAGAGAACAGAAGGACATGGAGCAAGCCCAAGCAGAAACATCAAGTAGTTTTGGGATGTTAAAAATAAAACCTGTGCATGTGACCATGTAGCTCAGCTTACAGAGCTGTCTCTTCCGCTGTATTTGTTAACTCTGTCACTCCTGGAGTGATACTTCACAGACCGCTGGAGAGGCAAAACCAATAGTACTCCATGCCCCCTGCATGAGAGGAAAAGATCAAACCCCTTCTTCAGCCCTGTATCAGCTCCCTGCTGCTCTCTGATGGAGGTTTGCCCTTTACAACTTAACTTGCCTTGGTGCCCACACCAGTTTGTTGTTTCTGCAGTTGAGATTGTCACCCAGTTCCCATTGTCATGGACACAGCACAGACAGTAGTGATAATTTTCTGAACTGTCCAAGCAGGGTGGACATAAGGAGAGTGGGAATGGCCCAGACTTGAGCAGCTGGGCAAAGGTGCCTGCCCTCCTCCTGGGGACGCCCAGGAGACTCCCAAGCTTCAACCCCTCCACTGCACAGTGAAAAGGTCCCACCAGCCACCAAGAGTAAGCCCAAGGGTACAGCTCCCAGTACCACCCTTCCTCAGCCAATCCTGGGGAAACAAAGGAGCAAAGGAGAGCAGTCATGTTTTACTGCAGGCATGGACCCATGAAATCATTTCACGGTGACTTCCATGGTGAGCACTTCATACTGATGATGAGTATGGGCAGGTCATCCGTGCCAGTGAGGTTCAGGGGTACAGGTGCTGCTTCTTCCTGGTGGGTGCTCACCACACCAGCTGCAGACATCCCTTGTGACCCTGCTGCCATCTGCTGCCACCTCTCACTGCCTCAGAAACACAGAACAATCCTTTTGGCTACGGTGGCTTTGAGATCCTAAATCATTATGAACTTGTTACTTTGCCATATCTTTCTCTTGCCCTATCTGTGACTCTCCAGTGACTCTCATGGCTTGAAACAGTGCAGGCAACTGTCTTCATGTTTAGGGCTGAACAAAATGTCAGTGGGTGACAACCAAGGCTTGTTGGTGCCAATTGCAATTTAGTAGAGCTAAATATGGTCAGCAATCTGGCTCCATGGCCTTTTTTAGAAAGGGCTAAAGGTATTATCATGATACCATTTTCTGGCATCCCATTGCACTGGGGAAAACAAGAGCCAGGGGTATTATGCCTAAACTCAAATTTAACCCAATCACAGCGTCATGGCTGATCTGTTTACTCTGTCCACTTCCACTCTTCCTCCCCCAGCTCAGGGTCATTTGTTAACCCTCAGTGTTGTTTTCATCTTTGCAGGCTATGTTTAAAAGCATGCTGAGGGTGTGCCTCGCTTTTTGCATGAAGAAAAATTCTTCTCAGAATTGTGTATTGGTTTAAGAGTAAATTCTCTCCAGCTGAATTAACTCAGAGTACAAAAACACTCAGGTATTCAGAAGCTGTTGTCAGAAATGAAGCTACCTTCTGTCTTAATTTTACCAGCACCTGATGTCAGCCTGGTCTCAGATACCTCTGCTTTCAGACAGCTGGAACTCTGGTGGTGCTTTTTGCTTTTTCCATGCCTTGCTTTGTGACCACACAGACCCAGACAGCCTGGACCTGAACTTGCCCCTGCCCCTCTCTCTCTCTCTCTCACTCTCTCTTGCTCTCTGATATGCTGCCTCACAGCCTTACCACACACAAGGCCCCAAGTTTTGCAAACCCTTGCCTACAGGTGATGACTGTGATCCAAAAAGGTGTCATCTGCAGTGGCTGTTAAGGGCAGGTTATCACAAAACATGCAGAATGAACATACTTCACCATGCCTGAAAATATGTACTTGGTGGGGAGAAGGGAGCAGAAGAGCAGACAGACAGGAAACAGGAATTCACCTGAAACCAGACTTTTTATCAAAACCAGGAGAACCTGAAGATCTCTGCTGCCACCCATAACTGTGCTACTTTGATTCAAGGTATATCAGGAATCCCAACCAATACTGTAACCAGACCTCCTGCTGCATTACAGATGTGCAGATGTGTAAAAGAAATGTAAAATCCCTGAAAGAAAAGCGGAACTTTTTTTTTTTTTTTTTTTTTAAATTTTTGATAGAAATGCTCTGGGAGTAAGCTGTTGCCTGTCTGCTTTAATCTATCTTATCTCAATTCAATGGGTAGAAATGCTAGAAACACTGTGCTTTTATACAAAGCCCAGTGAAATATACCAGTGTATAAATGTACACAAATATATGTATCGATTGATGTAGCAAAATTGTCTGAGATCTGGTAGTCAGAGAGAAGTGAGGCTGCTGCATGCCCACATCCAAGCAATAACCAGAGTTTGTATTCCCAATAGGCACATGCACAAATTCACTAGTTAAGTAAATACTCATGGACACAGATTACACATCCAGGCACACAGAGCACTCCCACACAGCACTGGCAGCCTCATCCCATGCCCTGCTCCAACTGAGCAGGCTGGAGATGCACTAGAGAGCCTCTATGTATATCTGTGTGTTGACAGAAGTATTTACACATATGTACAGTGTGTCTCCTTCCAGCAGCTGGGCTCAGGCAGTGCCCAGTAGCTGCCCCTCAAGCCCAACCTCTCCAGCCCCCCCAGTAGCCAACTCCCTGTGGTGCTGTGGCCACAAGTTCCTCACCCAGGGCAAAGTGCAAAAGGAGTTTAATGAGAAGACAGGATGGGCTGCACTGATCAGGTGCAGGACATGGACGAATCATCACAAACCATTTACACATGACTGGCCCTGTTTACTCCTGTTTGCTATATTTGTTTCTCTATGTCCTCTAGATCACCTCTGGTTCCTGCCCTAAACACTGCCTAATGAGTCCTGTGCAATCCCCCAGTGCTCTTCCCTTGCATCCCCTCCTGTGTCCCTGAACACAGCTACACCCCCAATCCTAAAGGTGCTCTGGGGCTGAGGCTCTCCTGGGATAGGACTGGATAGGGTATTCCTTTCTCTGAGTACTTAATTTGGGTTTCCACCTGCCACTGTGCCTCTGTGCCCCTCGAAATGGGCCTTTAGTGGGCTGATGGCTCCTGGGATGGGTCTGGAAGCAGCATGGGGGTGCTGCTTCGGCTCCTCCTCCTGCCATCATCACCCTGTTCTCCTCTGTGGATGTGTGGGCCCACTCATGCCACACAGTCTAATGCACGTGTCTGTCGCATCACGCACCGTGGGTGAGCAGCAGCTGTGGTGGCTTTTCGTGCTGACTCTCCGGTCCGCGGCCGCCGCTGTTTCCGCGGTTGCCGCGGCATCGCCCGTGACACAACGAAATGTCTCCGCTGCTTGCCGCATCCGCAGTGACACGGTATGCGGTGACACTGAGGCCACCGCTACGGGACCTGCATTAATTAAACTGGAAGTAATCAGCCCGCTGAGCTATCCTGGGCCGTAAGTGCCCCCGGAGCATCCCTGCCCCTTGCAGCGCATCCTGGCACGGAGCTCCCTGGCGGCGGCGCTGCCGGGCGGTGAGTTGGGGCCTAGTACTGCCGTGACATTGGTGGCTGCTGCGCCATCGCCACCACCGCCTCCGTGTCCCGGCACGCAGCCCCCCCGGCGGCCGCCGCCGCCCCTCAGGG
>VXBU01015252.1:164804-227130 GCA_013400315.1 Bombycilla garrulus
TCCCGCGGCAGGACGGGCTGCGAGCAGGGGCAGGGCGTCAGCTGGACGAGAGGACATCGTCGTAAGCAGAGCCAGGGGAGGTTTAGCTTGGACATCAGCAGGAATTTCTTCACGAGAAGCGTAGTTAATCGTTGGAATGGGTTGCCCAAGGAGACGGTGGAGTCACCGTCCCTGGAGGTGTTTGAGGAAAGACTGGATCTGGCACTCAGTGTCATGGTCTGTTTGCCATGGTGGTGTTGGGTCATAGTTGGACTCGGTGATCTGAGAGGTCTTTTCCAACCTAATTGATTCCGTGGAGGGGAAGGGAAACTTTCTCCTGCATCTTCCAAGCTTTTGCTTTTTTAAATTTTTTCCCTAGTCGTCTTGATCTTTTAAAAAGCACTGCCGTCTCCCTGCAAATATCACCTTGTATCCTTGCATTATCTCACTTACAGCGTTGTTTCTTTGGCTGCCTGTATACCGTGGAAGGTTTGCGCTTGGTAGCCGTTGCCAGTTTTCTTGTTCCAGGGAGTTTATATGCAGCAGGAACTCGTCCCATTCATAGTCTCTAAATCTGTGTTGCCGTCCGTGTAACAACGATTTTAAGCTTTGCCTCTTGAGGGCGTTTCATGAAAATGAAACTCTGGGCTGAAAAGATACGTCATGAGCTGTGAAAATACCGGGCTGCTGTTTCTGCAGAATTCCCAAATGGTGCTGAATGGTGGTGTTTAATGGTCCCTTTATCCTTTATTCAAGCTGCTGTTCCTCTGGATTTTTTTTGTTTGCTGGCGTATTTTCTGCTCTGACTGCTTGATGTTAATGAAAGACTTCACAAAGTTGGGATATGGCTATGAGCTCTCAGAAAATGGGATTGCAACTTTATCCTTAGAATCTCTTTATTTTGAAGCTATTTTGTGTATACCTCTGTCAGGTAGTTAGAGTAGAATAGTTAATGAAGCACCGTGTAAATGAATAGGTTGTATCAAGCTGGTCTTTTGCGTATTTGGCCTCGTTTTTATTGTAATTTCATTGTGTTCTCCTTTCGGGGTTACCACCTGCATTGACATGTGAACTAGCTTATTCAGAATAAGTTTTGAAGTTTCTACTTGAGTTGTGGTTGCACCTTTTAATTACCCTTTAGACATACCCGTAGGCACAGGGAAGTGAATCGTAGCTTGAGGCATGGTGGCTTAAGATGACACACGAGGTAGAGGTTTTTCTCAGCATGGATTTTCTTGTCACAGTCTTTCAAACAGATTCAGTGATGCTTCACTTCTGAGAGATGTGACTGTTTTAGGGGCTTTTGGCATCCCCCCACTGCCCCCCAATTTTGTTACATCCCATCTCCTGTTCTGGCACTGTACCAGGGTGTTCATCTGTTGCTGCCAGTGTGCCATGCATTGATTTTTTCCGATGTTCTGTTCTCTGTGTTGATGACTTCAGAACTGGCATGCTCATCTGGTCCTGTATATTCAGCTGGGTGCTGGCTCCTGGAAAAGTCCCAGTTTAGTCCATTTGGAAAGGGAAAGGCAGCAGCACTGGCCCAAGTCCCCACGAGAACTAAGAAGTCCTACAGTCAGTTGTAGCAGTTTCTGAAAGGTTCTTTATAGAAACTTCTAAGTGTAAATGTTTATTTAAGCAGGTTATTTGATAGTCTTATTTCAGCTTTGGTGTTTCTGTACAGTGCTCTTTTCTTTCTTTTTTTATTTTCTTCCCCTTCCTTGAGTAAGCTAACATAATAGAGTGGTATGTTTTCTTTTATGATTCTGTTTCTGCAGGCTTGCTTTAAAATCTTTCTGTTTGTCCCTCCGCAGGGTTGTGAATTTTTTATTCTGAAGTGTTTTACAAGTTCTTGAAGGGTCTTGACTTCTATTTTTAAGAACACAAAAGTGTACCTTCAAAGTTCTTAAGTTGCAAGATGTAACTTTTATGGCAAGGGGATAATGGATGTAAAACAGTGCCTCCCTGAAAAACTGTAATTGCATTTTTCCAAAATAGCATATAGCAGGTAAGAAAAAGAGTGATGTGATTTAGGACTAGGGGCTTTAATGGTAATTTGAAACGTAAGAGAAGCAGAAGAGCAGCAGCAAATAGCTGAATTTATTGTATTTGTTTAAATACTTCTGAAGTTCAAAGGGAATAGTGAGTGAGCCTGGTAGGCTGTGAGCCAATCAAGAAAAATAAGACATTAAAGGAATTACACACTTGATGAAATATTCTGAGTGGCTGAAATATCTGCACAGGAGGTTCTGGGGTGATGTAATGAACAAACAATTTAGAAAGACCAAACCACCTCTTTTTCAGAGAACAAGTGGAAGCTGAACTGATAGAAAAATCATGCAGCTTCATACTGAGGGGCTAAAGCATAATGGGTGTACTTGTTTGAGTAATATAATACTACTAATAAAGAAATGCTGATGTAAATTACAGAGAATAGAGGCAGCATTATGATAGCAAGCCAGCTTTTTTTTCTGTTCTGAAGAAAAAAATACTAATCTGTTACAGTTTTTAAAGTCTGTTTAGCAAGTAAAGTGGATTAAACTGCTTGATATTATTTCCAAGAATGAATATGGAATTTTCAAGATACAAAATGCCAGCAGTAGAATGCAAGGCCTGTAGAAACACCAGTACTTTTAAATTATTGTGGACAAGGTAAAGGGACTCTGGGAAAATAGAAGAGGTAATTTTAAGCTAAACACTCTGAAAACCTCTACTGAATATAAAATCTGTAGACCAGTAGGACTGAAAATTATATTATGCCACCTCCCAAATGTATTGCATTGCATTAAGCATTGTGCAGACTTAATAATTCATTTTGAGGATAAAAAGTAGGGGTAATCTAGGACAGGTGACAGTAAATTTCCTTTCACCAGAATTGATTTATAAAGGTTGTTAGTAGCAGGAAGATGGAAAAGTGTTAGGAAGTAATGGCAGACTGCACATCACAGGGTCACTTCTGCTGAGCTGTTCATGTTAGACAGGAATAAATGGAGTTCAGTGACAGAAGAAATTTTTTTTTTAATAATGTGAACACTTTATTGAAACATAATTATTGCTTAGTGTCACAAAGAGTCAGACGCTAAAACACATTGGAACTGAAAGAAATACCACTGTTCTTGGATGTGCGCGGGGAGTTATGGACTCTGAGCTTTCAGAGTGTGACAGAAGACTTAAGATTTAGCCAGTCACCTGCTGCTGACAGCTTCCTTGTGATCCAGGGTATTTATTTTCTCTGTTTTTCTGTTTTAATTTGGTAGTTCAGATTGCTTGTCAGGCTCAGCAGGAGGATGCACATGTTCTGTGAGATACCAACTGGTTTGACACACACAGATTTTATTTTATATAAAGTTGAGATTATATGTAAGTGGTGTACTGATTCTAAAACCATAAAATACCCTGTGGCTAAACATCCTGAAAGTATTTCCAAACAAGGCTTTGTAAGCCTACCAAATTTAATGCTAAGGTAAAACTTGAAAGCAAATTCACCTGTTGAATTATGAAAATGTCATTTTGGCAAAGAAGCCACCTATTAGTGGATCATAAACTATAAGTATCCATAAGTAAAGTCCAATAATAATGTTGTGATTAACATTAGGTTGTTGTGGTTTTTATCTGAAGTAGGGTGACATTGCCTCTTAAAAGGCAGGGTATTCCTTACAGAGCTTCCACATGACCCTTCAGCTGCCTGTGTGTTCTCACTCTGCCTTTTTTTGGTATTGATAAGTTATCAGAAAAGAGAAGAGGTGTCTCTGTGAATGTGCTGTTTGTTGGATTCAGGAGCTTTTGGTAGGAGGGGTAAATGGGATGAGGGAGGCAGAATGAGTAATAACCAAGATTTGAAGTGCCTGTGGGTTTTGGCTTGATGTGGCTGATGCCTCAGCGCTATGTGACTCTTTCATTGCTGATGTCCAAAGGATGAAATTCGTCTAGGATGAAATCAGTAGAATTTTAACTTAGTGTTATTTTGTGGGTTTGCACACGTATCTTCCATGGTGCTGAGTCACAGCAAATAATACAGTTGTGGCAGGCAGATTTGTCATCATGGGAAGCATGAGGTAGCTTTGGTTTCTGTGCCTTCTGATATTCGCAACCCTAAACAAAAGCTGCTTGAAACTACAAAGTCAACTTAATGAATAATTTAGTTTATTTTTAGCCTAATTTGTTTTAAACTGTCAGCGATTTCTTCTTTTCATGGTATGAAATTCTGAAAGGTGCCTCTTGTTCACTCATAAAGAATGCTTTGGGCAAGTTAGGATTTTGGGAATGTTAGGGTGATCTTTTTTTTCTGACAGATGACTGTCAGATGTGGTTTTTCAAGCAGTCCCTCTTTTAGATATGACCTTACAGAAAATACATAGTTGGCCAGCCCATTCTGTGAATGCAGGGAGGATGTGCTGTAATCTTGATCAAAATACAAATGTATCTCCTCTTCAAAAGAAAAACAGATTACATTTTCATTTGGCACACAGGAAAAATCACTTTTGTTGTTTCATGTGGATGGGCACATTAACTTGAGGTTATTTTTTTTAATGACAGTATAATCCTGTGTGGCTGAATAGTTAATTGCCCATCACTTGTTGCTTTGTGTTATGACTTGTGGGACCTTTTGGTTTCAGGTTGATTGTGAACTGTGGGGTTATAAAAATGAAGGTGAGGGTTTTTTAATTTAAACAGATTTATTGCACTGCAGCTTCTTTGAATGCAGTCAAGGAATTTTGTGTTTCCAAGTCAAGACAATAAGTCTCAGTTAACAAATATGAAGATGTTTTAATTTTAAATTGACCTGGCTTTGACAGTCAGTTTTTTTGCCTTCTCACTCAAGTTAAAAGCTTTCTGGAATTTTGAAAACTGTATCTGCTGCCTTGTTAAGTCAAAACGGACCTTTAAAAAATGGAACTCAAAACATCTTGTAAATATCTTCATGCTTGTAAATGTGTAGTGAAGTGCTAAGTACACTTTATAAAATGTTTTATTGTGTGTGTCCCCTTGCTAAAAATGTTTTTTAATAAATCCTGTAAATGTATGTCATGGGTTTATTTGGACAATGTATTACTTCTTAATCTCTTCAGCAGTGTTTCTTCAAAACAGAGCCAACAAAAAAGAGCACACAATCCTCAAACTTTCAAAAATTAAATGTCCAACTCTGTGGCTGTCAGTGGGTTTAACTAGTAATACAGGCTGATGGGTGATGCGCCAAATCAGTTACTGATATTATGGATTTCTGTTTCTGTTAGTGGTTGTTTTTTAATGCAACCAGAAGGAGACTTCCTTGATTTTTGAATTTTATTTTTTTTTTAATTTTTATTTTCTTAGTGTAAAGAGGATCAGGAGCCTGGCAAGCTGGTGTTGGCCTGGTGTTAAGTACGTCTCTTAAAAAATAGGTACTTTTGTAGCAACAGAACATTTTTCTGAAAGTTACTTGGAGATATAATCAATGTCCCCCTGAAGATCAGTAATTTTGCAGAAATACCTTTGATATGGTAGTTGTCTTTACTTTAACCATCTTTTCAGCCCTTATTTTTTGTTTGTGGATGAGAAAGTTAGGTGTTGAAGCATGACAATGTGGCATCCCTGCAGATTTGACAGAGGTGTCTCAACATTGTTCAGACAGCACACAGTGTATTCCCCTCCGTTTTGTTTTTTTTTTTTTTTTGCCTTTGAGCAATAGTCAGTATTAAAGTTTGTTATTTATCTGTAGCGTAACATTCCAAGTTGTGAAATGTTGTTTGTCTTTTAGGTCTTGTATTAATTATTTTAAGATTTTTTTATTAAGCAAAAAACAATCCAACTTGCCAAGCTAGAACGTGCCAAATTAGCCATAGATTAGGTGGGTTAGTACTTGTTTTGCTGTTTCACAGGATTATGAAAGTGCTAGAACAGAAACAATTATGAATTAAGGTTTACCACTGGGCAGGGGAAAAACCCTAAGAGGACTAGGAAGCCTGCAAAATAAATCAGATTTGAAAGATCTGGAGATGGGCAGCAGTTCCGTGAAGAAACCCTCTTCTTAATACCAGTTTTTAACGGAAAGTCTGAACCCTGTAGGTTCAGTAAACTATACATTCTATTCATGTTTGGTCACAATTCTTATGTTACCTTTGAAGCTCCTTTAATCAACTGGTTATTTGGATAGCAGAGGGTGGTGGTTCCTTTTTTTCTCCATTGTTGTATGCTGGTTGCCCTAGGGGTGTGGATCCGTGCTATTTGGCTGTTGCAGCTTTCATAAACCACAGAAAATTAAATTCACAGGATTGTTTTGTTTCCTTGTTAGTGGGTTTGATGCATCATCAGCCAAGCTTACTTTACAGGTCTTTACAATACTGTAACTGCTAATTTTATGGTGAGTGTGGGACATGTTTCCCAATCCTCTTTTACAGCTAGAGAAAGGTAAGCACAAGTCTTGTAAATTGGCTGTGCTTTGCTTGAACAATAGCTTTTTGTAGTTGAGATTATTAAATATCCTTTCTTCTGATGTTCTGAGCTTTGCAAGAGTCTGAGAACAGAGAGAAAGTAACACCCCTGTCCCTCAGGTGATGTGGGTGCTTCTACTGATGAGCATTCCCACAGAATGAGCCAGTATGGTTTGTCAAATAATTTTGCAAAAGAAGTAGGTACAGCCTCATCAAGTGTTTATCTGGCCGAGCTGGTTTTTGAAACAACAGGAGACAGCAGTGAAGAGAGAAGTCAATCTGTTGATTTCCTTTATTTTTCCTTTTTCTCTCAGATAACACTGTCAACAGTATAGAGACTTGGTGGATGTGTTTTCATGTCTGTAGGATGATGCCAAATATAGGATTTTGCTCTAGAAGTTTTTCCATGGAAATAGCATTAATCCCCGGTGACATTTTTGTCATTCTTTGTCCTGTATTAATGATTTTATTATGAAGGGTTTTTGTTGTCTGTCCTCTCCAAGAAAGCTGACCATTTACTTCCACAAGATTTAAATAGTTTTGTTGGCATTCTCACTCATTGTCTGTGAGTTACCAAAAAGCAATTCAGAAGGACTTTGCAAAATCTACACTTCATAGGGAAAAAAAAACAGTGTGGCCAAAATGTTGGGGTTTTTTTTGAATGTGCTGATGAGAGCAATGAATGACCAAATGTTGCTTTCAGGTTGGCTTTTTAAATTGGATAGGTTTTCTAGTCCCACACTGAGAAGTGTCAGAAGGTGATGTATCCTGTAATCAGAGCTCAGGGAATTAGTCAAACATCTGTCCAGGCTGTGGTATAGGTATTTGGCTTGGTGTTAAGAAGGTTGATTGTGAGGAAGCTTCGTCTCTAGGGCACCTAGAATCTCACGGCAGAGCCAATAAACAGACTAAAATCTCCTTGGAAGTAAAGGTTTTGTGCATTTCTTCCCTTGAATAATTCAGCTTCTCTCACTACTTGGAGTTCTGTCTTGACAGTGCAATTTCTAACACGAGTTGTTCTTTCAGGGCTGAGGGTGCCTCCTGTATCTTTTCCGTGTCTCTCTGGCAGCAATCTAAAGGAGAGGGAGCAGTGTGACAGCACAGCAGAGCTCCCAAGTCTGCCTCCAGCGACTCCTTTCCTTCTGACAGCTGCCTCAGTTAGGAAATGTATTCTCACAGTATGGCAAATCATGGGTATTTTGATAATTTCTTATCACACTTTCTCTTCAAACTCTTGTTCTGCCTTAATTTTCAAGTCTTCCCCTTCTGACCTATTCCCATTGTGAGGTAGAATGTCACCTACACTTCTGAAACATGTTTTTTCCCCCTTATTCTTGCCTCTGTTTCCAAAGAAGGAAAGTCTGTCTCTGATAGTCTTTAATATCAGGAATGTATTTCGTAGTCTTATTTTAATTATGTATACATGGTACATATATGCTCTTACATGTGTTAAAAATGGAGTTTATATGTATGTATATATATATGTGTGTGTAATTATGCAGCTCTTGATTTGTAAGGGCTTTAATTGTGCATCTCGGTACCTCTGGTCTGAGGTGTGGAATATCCAAGAGTATTAGTCACACAGCATTCCTTCTGGCAAAGCCCTTAAGTCTAGTGATAGTGATAGCTGATTTAAGAAGGCAGTGAGTTCATTTTTGATTGCTTGGCACAAGGTAGATCATGGCAGAAAGTGACTCAGAGTTTCTTTGACTTGATGAGCAAGGAGAAATGCAGTACTTCTTATTTCCTCTAGAAATGTATGCTTAGAAGACATCCACATTCAGTACAGTTCTTGTCTTAATCAGCAAAAAAATTGGGATCTTGTTTTCCTTATGGAAATGCAGACATTCAGGAATAGTTAGCAGGTTTAATTTTGCTAAAATTTGTTTTTGTGGCAGACAAACTGAGGAGGAGAAAGTGTCACATGGTGCTTGAATGATGTTGCACAAATGCCCAAGAAATACACCATGAAAATTCCTTACCAGGTCTCCAGAAGTTTTTATCTGTAGCCAGGAGTATCAAAAAACGTGGACAATACTGTGCTATCTTTAGGAAAGAAAGGATGGGTAGAACATTTCCATGACAACCACCACAGTTTTTCTCCAGAAGTAGCATTAATTTTGACAATGCAGAGAAGATACAGGGTTTACTCTTTGCTGCAAGGGTGAACTTAAAGTGGCTACTGAAAAATTTGCAGTTAAGTCACACCAAAGCTGCTAAAGAGCAGAGAGACAATTTGAAGTTGTTTTGCTTCTGTGGTTTAGTCTGGAGAAAAAGCTGCATCCTCAGAAATGGAGGAGGAGATTTATAGCAAACAATCCTTGGATGACTGCAACAACTAATGTAGAGTTGTTACATTTTTAGTCCTAAAAAGCCATTGTGTGCTCACACGTTTGAATAGGTCCAAAGATGCTGTCAGTATGTGTGGGCTGGATGTAATCCTTGATGCACTCCTTGAATTTTTCACCACTAGTCAGGAAACCAGTAAAAGAGTGGTAAAGAATGAATTGATTTTGAGATATGTTCAGGATATAAGAACTACTTTTAGAAAATAACTATGGGTTTAACAGTTACAGAGGTTAGACGGACAGGTGTGTAAGACAGGTATGTGACTGTGTGCTGGGATTTTGTTTATTTATTAAGAGTGATGGCCTACTATAAAATAAATTATTGAACCCATCTCTAGTTGGATTGGTGACTTCTCAGTGATGAAGAGGGTTAAATCTTTTCACCTTTAATGAAAAGAAACTCTCATCCCAGTCATTTTGTGGTAGGTGTTTGTACTCCCAGGTAAAAGACAATATTCTGTTTTGAAAGGATTTTAAGCATATAGTTTACTCATGAAATAGAGGAAGGGGTGTCTTGGGTTGAAGACAGGTATCTGCTAGGGAAGGCAGAACCCTCCCTCAGGACCCCCCCCCNAAGGTGGAACGCAGGAGTCCTGGTGCAGGGATGGATCAGATGGGTCCCAGCGGGGCAAGCAGAAAGCAGCAGCAGCAGGAAAAACGGCCGGTCCTTTTCCAAGCAAACCCAGCAACTGAACTCTGTGTCCTCTCTAGTCTCCCTTCCTGGCCCGGCAAGCCTTTGTCTTGCAAATACACTTAAGCATCGGCCATCAGGTTCCCCCGCAACAAATGGGACAATTCCATAACTAAAGAGGACGAAAAAAGAAAAAGAAAAAACTAACACCCCAACCCCCCACAAGGGGTTAGTCAGCCAAGTGAACTGTCTTGAAAATCAGAAATGAGCATAGCCAAAACCTGCAGCTATGGCTTGTAGAGGGTGTAAGAAAGATAATTCCTGTGAAGCTGTTGGCTAGAGGTTGTGATAAAGTCAGAGAAAGAATTCAAGTAAATCATGTACCTGTTTTTTCAATAAGTGGAACAATGACTTCAGGTACAACAGGAGGGGCTAAGAGAACCCTGAAAGGAAAATGGAAATTATTACCTTAAAGACAGAAGCAAAATTAATTGAAAGAAAATCAATATGCAAATTGGGAGATGGGGGAAACTAGGTTAGTAAGTACAGTAAGGAAGAATACACTTAAGGAAACTTATGATGACGTTGATTGTGTCGTTGATATTCAGAAACATTGGAACATTATATGGAGGCTACATAATAGAAATTAGGTGAAATTCAGTATTGAGGGATGAAGATGTTCCCTGTTAAGAATTCAGTTAAATTAAGAACTTGTAGGTATTGAAAGTGAAGGTGTGAAATGACCACAGGAGTTTATCAAAGGAGTTATCAAAGCACTGAAATCCCAGATAAAGGCAAATACAGTCCTGTGAGTTGGAGAAGACAGACTTCAGACAAAAATGGAGAATTATTAATAACACTATATTATCTGGGCTATAGTATATGCCTGTCTTTATTCATGGTCAGGGACAGAATGGTCAGTGTCTGCAAAGCCGTTTTCCTATAAGGAATGTCCTTTTAGCTCATTGTTGTTCACCTGGTGTTTGAGTCCAACCTGCTTATTCGAAAATATATAAAATACTTTGTTCAAAATATTTTAGGAATTAAAAGAAATTTTGAGTGTTTGTTGACTGAACTTCTTTTTACAATTAAAATCCCAGGCTTATTCAAATAGTATGCTTGTTTAATATACAGGTAGTAGTCACTTAAACTGAAAATGTGAAGAACATGTAATTGCCAAGCATACTCTAAGACACACGAACACTTGAAGCTCAGACATGTAAATACAGGAAGAAAGGGGTCTCAAAACTGTTAAGAAAGATGTAGGGAACTTCTGGCACTCTGAGATTTTATCTTTGTTGTGCCTTTATTAAAAAAAAAAACAACTAAAACGTTTCAGGAGAGTCTTTTTAGCAAAATAAGGCTGCTGAATTGCTTACCTATATGCTTGGGTTGTTTTGTTGCATTCGGTGCAGTCTGTGATTGACTGACAATCAATGTAGTGGTTCTGTGTCCCTGAACAGTTGTTTAAATCTCAGTTCTCAGAATACACTTGAAGTTCAAGTAACACTTGAAGTGATGTCCTGAATGTTTTCTGTGAAAGTCAGTTTTGATCGTCAGAATTCTTATAAGTGGTTGTCAGGTAGCAGCAATTTAAAAAGAGGCTCTAACAAGAAGCATATTTGNTTTTTTTTTTTTTTTTTTCTTTTTATTCTTTCACAACTCTTTGTGCTAACTGAAAGAAGAGTAGTTAGAGTAAGCTTGGTATACATTTGATGTATTTTAAAGAGGAAACCTAAGCTGGTGAGAATCCATATAGACTCATGTTGCTCCATTTTAAAATAAAAAGTGCACAGGAGATCATTTATCATCTGGTGATTCTGTGCTTATGGAATTTGAGGCAGGTAGCTTATTTAATACAGCACATTAGAGTCTTTGAAAGAGACCTTTAAAAGTCCTGTAGAGTAACTTTTTATATAGTGCATCTTCCTAAATTTTGTGTTACAGGATTTACAGTATGTTGGAGACTCTGCATCTCTGTGAAGATGCGTGGAAACACTGACATGTTGAGAATTTGATTCACAGCCTCTTTTGGAATTAAAGGCATGATGTAAGGAAAGAAGTAGCAATAGAACGGAGCACTAAGAGTAGAGACCTGATCCACACCCATTGCTTTCAGGGGGATGAGCTCTTTCCATGCAGTTCTCCACCTACTGCTTTATGCTAAGTGACTCCAAAGTGTGGTGTTGTAGATGTGCAAATCATCATGGGCAGCTATAAATGCTGACCCACTGAGTTATGTAAGACAGATGGAAATCACACACTGAAAAAAGGCCCCTCTGCATAAACAGTTGCAGGATTAGGGACTGGGGGTGGGGAGAAGGGGAACAATAGCGCTGCTTTCTTTGCAGGACTGAGCATTTTCAATGGTTAAACCATCTTCACTTAAAAGTTTTCTTTTTGTTTCAGTTTTCTTGTAGGCCTTGTCTGGATAGAAAGAACACAGGGTTTCTCAAGTTTCTTCAGCAGGGTTGTGTTGAATTAACTTGAAACATTGGATATGAAGTGCAAAAAAAAAAAGCCCTTGTATTGACATGCAAAGTAAATTAAACTAAAAAGCAGCTAAGGCACCTTCACTTCTGAGTAAAGACAGGAGTATGTAATCTGGCTAATTCTCTGTGTGGAGAAATGTTAAAATTTTTTAGTGCAGTTTTCTTTTTAGCCCAGGCTATATACTCTGCCTTAGTTAGATTATGAAATATAGGGGGGCAGTGGCTGAAGTTCATGGCTACAGAGTTTAAGAATGGACACAGGCTATAAAATGATGTGTTGTTGAAGAGTAATTTTGTCTTCATTTTAAAATTGCATTGTGAAGGAATCATGACGACTTCAGGAAAAGAGAATTTCCGGCTGAAGAGCTACAAGAACAAATCCCTGAACCCTGATGAGATGCGTCGCAGGCGGGAGGAAGAGGGTCTTCAGCTACGGAAGCAAAAGAGAGAGGAGCAGGTAATGCACAGCAGTTGAGGTATCTGTGACCGGTCTTTAAATAGTTCTGTCTTGCAGTGTCTCTGCCTCTCTGTTTTTCCCAAGCCCCTTCTTAGTTGTTCCTACCCTCCAAATTTGTACACAGTCAGTCTGAAATCAGAATCAATTGCACACTTCACTGCCTCTTCAGCAGGCTCTACAAGACCTAGAGTGAATGCTCCTCATTCACCCAAGTGTAACATGGGCCAGAGCAGATTGAGGGTTTGAACAAAACTGACCAGTAGCTGTAGCCTCTCCAGCTCTTCTCATGACATCTTAAACTGGGTACCTTCTCTAAGTCATAGCAACCAAATTATGCTCATCCCAGTATAATAACCTATGTATGATCATTCTCCAAAGCAGTCTTTGCCACTGTAACTTGACTGTCAGAGCCCCTGCAGGTGTTCTATGAAGATGTGTCATACACAGGAATTTATCAGGTCTTTGAACCCCAGTGTCCTCTGCAAGAAAGCAGTGGTGTGGGAGCTAGACACCTTGTAGATGGAGGCAGATGGTGAAGAAAAGGAGGTACCAGTGAACATTTTCCAGAAATGCTAGGAACTGATATTTTAGCACATTGCTGTTTTCATTTACGCCACAGATAAGCTTTCTCCTTGTGCTGCTAGTTGAAGTCCTGTAGCCAGAGTACTGCGTTCTCTCAAGTGATAGCATATCTAGTTTTTATAGCAGCCTACCACAACATGCTGTGTATACATTGGCTATGTAAAATTTATTAAATATACATATTTGTTAAATACTTTATTTAGTTGTTTAAACGTCGAAATGTTGCAACAGCTGAGGAAGAAACGGAGGAGGAAGTGATGTCAGATGGGGGCTTCCACGAGGCTCAGATGAACAACATGGAGATGACTTCTGTAAGTGATGAAAACTGAGTACGGTGTTGGTTGAAACTGGGCAGGTCTGTTGTGCAGTGAGGTGATGGGGATGAAATTCCAGAATGATGTGAAGAATGCATTCAGAGATGGGCAGCTGTGAAACGCCTGTCTCAGTGAACTGCCTTGAAACAGTTTACGTGAGAGAAAAATGCTAGGGATATATAGCAAGTGGTTTTTCAGAGGATATGTGCTCAAGAAAATGAAAGAAAATGTCATTGTCTTGGCAGGCTGATCATTTCCTGGATTTAGTGTTCACCATTACAGGTGATTCTATCAACTGTTGCCCAGAGTTTTGTTAAGCTGAAATTCATACTGTTTGAAGCATGAACAGATCAGGCAGTGTGCAATTTACAAAGTTAAAAAGGGGCTCAGTGGAAACCTTTCTTAGCAGACTTTCAAGTGGCACTGTTTTTAACCAAAATGTTGGAAACACTGCTAGACCTAGCTTAACTGTCTGCATGAGGCCTTGAACTCCTTTCTATGCTGGAATTTAAAACTAGAGAAAAATACTTCTTCTGGGAATTAAACTTTTTTTTACTTTCTCCCTGGAAAGAAAAATGTTAAGGGATTCAGT
This sequence comes from Bombycilla garrulus, assembly GCA_013400315.1. Classification (NCBI taxonomy): domain Eukaryota; kingdom Metazoa; phylum Chordata; class Aves; order Passeriformes; family Bombycillidae; genus Bombycilla; species Bombycilla garrulus. The sequence goes on from VXBU01015252.1 coordinate 178,610, forward strand.
TATATGACAGAAAAGTTTAAGGCAAGTGCAGTTCTCACTTTAAAGCGTTGCTGATCTTCACAGTGTCTGTGTTCGGAGTATGCAAGTGATGTTTCCATAGAAATCAGGCTGAGCTGTTAGTGGTTGTATGAGCCTTGAAAATTACTGAGAAACAGAGAAATGCTTATAACCAGCATGGTAGATCATTAATGGAATATATGGTTTTCCTCTTCAAGATAGTATTCAAATATCAGGCAAGTCCTAAATACCATTAATCATTTATGTGAAAGCTTATATTAAACAAATAGTAAAAAGTAAGGAAATGATTTTGCCTAATTGATAGATAGTGTCATTACACAGTTTGTTGTGTTAAATGCCATTAATTTCAGGCTCTTAACATTTGGAGCCATTGGCTGTTACAGACAACACTTAAGTATTTTCAGCATTGTCATGTGTCTCCCTCTCTGTCTAAGGGTTGGGATCAGATTAATATGAAGATCTAGATTAGAAGTGGAAGAAAAATCTGACTTATGCTTCTTATGCTTCTTTACATGGGTACATGTGTGGTGAACAGAATGTCAGATTTTGTCTATCTATAATAAGAAAGGTTGCTGATTTAATTTAGTCATATTATTGGAAACCATCAGTATTATGGAAAATTTAATACCTCTACTTGATAACAAGTATTAGGTTTGTCAACTCTTCTACAAATGACAGGTCCTATACATCTTGGTGTAAGAGAGTAAGTCAAGATGTACGTGTTAGGGAAATCTAAATGCTAACATAATTACTTTTTATTAAAGCTGACAATTTTACATTTATTTTAGAGGAAGGGAGAGAATACCTGTGAAAAATTCTGAAGAGTAATTTTCTTGCCATAGCTTGAGGAAAATTTGAATTTTGGCTTCCAGTAAAGCAAAGTGGCTTTAGTGACTTGGGAATGATGCTGCCTTATGTAGATGTACAGATATGATTCCTTTGTTGTCCATAGTAGTCTTACCTAAGTTTTTATTCAATGAGAAATAAACTTGATACTGGTTTAGCAAATGTAACCTGTTTTTCACTAATCCCAGATTTTTTTCCCCTCTATCACCCTCATTCTAAATCCTAGAGTGCAGTCATCACCTCTGATATGATTGAGATGATTTTCTCCAATAGTCCAGAACAGCAGCTCTCAGCCACCCAGAAGTTCCGAAAGCTGCTTTCTAAAGGTAGGTGCTGAAATTACGCAGAGAAAAATGTGGAAGCCTCCCTAGCATGTGGTTTTACTTTGACAGCAATAAAAATTGAGTTGCACACTGAAGTTTCTGGGTCAAGCTCTGCTTGACACAGTGTCAGCTTGATATATGTAATAGTCACTTCTTCTCTTGAAATCTGTACTGAGTGTTGCAGATGTGAGATCTCCTCTTGCATGTAAGTTTAGATGTTGTAGGCAGTGTCTCTGTGGCCCAAACATATTTTACTGATACACCGAAGTGCATTCCAGAGTGACTGCACAGAGCTGTCGCTGTGAGATCAGTCTGTCTAAACTTCTCAGTGCATCAGTGCATTGAATCATGTTATCTTATTACCTCAAAACTCAGACTGGAGTTTTCTTGTGTTGACGGAGAGGAATCCATTGTCTTTTAGTGAAGTATTGTAGAAAAAGAACACACTCCAAGAAAAGAGAAGTCAGTATGTCCCTGGATATTGTTTTGCTACAGTAATTTGAGAATTTCCTTAAAAAGAAATAAATGTATCTAACTTAACCTTTTATTTTAAACAGAACCAAATCCTCCAATAGATGAAGTCATAAGCACACAAGGAGTGGTGGCCAGATTTGTGGAGTTCCTGAAGCGAAAAGAAAACTGTACATTACAGGTATAAAAATACAAATGTATCTGTCTTCCTAGTTTAGAAAGGCATTTGGTGGTTCAGATAGGAAAAGAATCAGTGATTTGTTCAGCTATACTTCTGCTCTTTCTTCACTATGTTACAAAAGCTGTTTTGTCATCAGAATTTCTGGCAAGACCTCTGGGTGCAGGACAAGAGAGATGTCTGACATGCATTGAGTGATTGATAGGATGGTCTTCAGACTGCAGCAAAAACACAGCTTGAAATTTGGAACTGAACAGATGAAAAGCTATTAAACTAAACTTTAATGTTTGTCTTCTTTGTGCTCATTGAAGGCAGTTTTAAATTTTTAGAATTAGGATTTAAATTTTTGATTAAAGTAAAAAAAATAAAGTTTAGAATTAGAAATACAAACTGTAATCAGCCTGGAAAGCTGGAAACCTTACTGTGGTTTGAAAAAACTGAATTATGCGTGCTACAATGGTGGTTAGTTTTTCTTGACCTTTGTTTCATTTCCAACTGTCCATTTTTCTAGTCAGTCTTTCTTGGGTAATCGAAAGTGAAAGAAAACAAATCATCTGGTTAAAGAAAAAATATGTTAACATGTAACCACTTAATACAACACTTAGGTTAGAATTAGTGTTCTTTCAAAATGTGTAAGGCAACAGGTTTGTGAATGCCATGTGAAGTCCAAATTTTGTTGAATGGAAATATGCAAAAAAAAATTGCAGGTTTTTTTATACATTAGAGAGAACATTTAGAGGTATTACTTTTCAAATTGTTATCCATAGAATTCCAGAGGTCTGTTAGCTTCCTTTGAGGAGTCTGGGGACAGTAACTAAGAATATGTATCAGATTTAAACTGGTTTGTTCGCAACTCCAGTGAAAAATTTGTAAGCTATCTGATGTAAAAAAAATGGAATGCCTTTTATTACTTATAAGGGTCTTGCATAGAAACTTAAGACAGATAAATGGAAGCAATTCTTGTGGCCCTACTGATGTAACATGTGTTGATTTTTACATGGAAATTGGAAGAATTGGTCAGGGTGGAAATGTGCAAGCTTGTCCTAAAGAGTTTGTAGGAAAGCAGTGAAAATACAAGCTTGAGTATGTTGCTCTTATTCCATTCAGATATTCCATTTTGCCTGGGTAATTTTCCTCCATCTTGCCACATCTCTCTGCCTGCTTGGCAGTTTAGGGTCTGCAGGTGGAACTTTTTGCTGGTTTCAGCTGGGAAGTTCTCTGGAGCTCACTTTTTAATATTTTTATTTGCTCTGTTATTGTTTCCAAAAATACTCCTTTGGGCTTGGCGTTTTAGGCATTTCTCACTGTAGGCTGAGCTGTAAAAGGAAAGGATTTTCAACTCATTCTGAGACAATGAAGTATAATTTACAGCTTGTATGGTGAATTAATATAGCAACTTCCATGTTAATGAACTTGGAACTTTATGGGAATTTATGGTCTGTTTTTCTTCTGTGTTGTCAATGGAATATCCTGTAAAACTAGGCCTCTGAGATCAGTGATAGGAAGGCCTAATTTGTTAAGAGTTCCTCTATCTTGTTTTTGCTCAAGGTGAATTGAAGACTTAAAAAATCTCCCATGTTCTCCAGGGTCACTTTAGCCATACATGAACAAGCATTTGTCTCATGTGGAGAGAGGAATCTTAAAAAAGAAGAGCACCACACTGATGTCTTTGCCGTTAACGTTTGATTGTTCCTTCGTTTATACATCCTGGAACATCAGGTGTCCACAGAGAAGAGCGAGGAGAGAAACTGTCACTCTTAAACCTTTTTGTGACTTACACTGGTGACAGTGCGAGTCTCCAAGCTGTGAAATTTTCCAGCTGGTGACACCAGTAGGAAGCTGGAGGACAAACTTTAAAATTTGGATAAGAAATCTCTGTGGTTGAAAGATGAGTAATAGTTATAACATAACATACCTCAGAACACTGAATACTCATTTGAGAGAAAGTAGAATTACAGGAAAGCAACATTTTATGTTGGCCTTAGGGTCTGGTCACAGTTTTGCTTCTTGTTCATTAATGATGGATCTTGCAGTTTTGACTTTGTGTGTTTCTACTTTATTTTGCAGCCCATATTCTTTGTGTATTGCAGTGATGTATTTTGGAATTGTTTATTCTGATTGCATCTTAGTAGAATGTTCAGTTGATCAGAAGGGCAGGATTAATTGTATTGTATTAAGAGTATTAATTAATTATTTTCAAAACCAAAGTCTTTAATAACAGTTACAAATGAAAAGCCTTAGAAGTCTAGGCTTAATTCTTGAGTTCTTATTTCAGGCACATTTCAGGATTTGGTGCAACTCCTTAGTGAGAGTTGTTTTTACGATTAAGCCCAAAATATGAGTCCTTGCTGCTCTTCAGACTGAGACAGATAGTTTTTGAAGGTATGTCAGTATTTCCCCTGGAATACTGCTGGATCAGCATCTTTTGGTAATGTCAAAGTCAGTCATTCATAGCTTAAAACTTTCCAGTTTTACTGTTGGATTTTAATTTTCATTCAACTTTTAACAGTCTTTTAATTCTGTAGATTCTGAATGTACCTGATAAGATGTAAATTTGCTAGTGTAGTGTCATAATCTTTGGGCTGAAAGCATGCAGAAACTTACTCAAGTGTGGATTTCTAGAATGTGTCTTTTATGAGGCCTGAGGTCTCAGGTAGGGTTAAAATTTGCATTTTACCTTAAAAAGTTAATGCTTTTGCAATTTGAGATTAAAATAATAAATGACAAAAACAGTTAAAAGATGCAAAGTGTTCAGAATCTCACTTTTGCTTTAAGTTGTGAATAAAAACATCATACACTAGTAACAGTTGGCTTCAGTAATGATCACCAGCGTTGGAGAGAAGTACTTTGAATTGTTTTTTAGAAACCTGGTTTTTTTTTGTTTGTTTGGGGTTTTTTTTTTAAATCTCTTTTAGATTTTTTATTTGCTTCATATCCATGAAGTTTGGCCAAACAGTGTCTTCTCCTGCATCTTCAGGAGTATCACCAGTGATTCAGTGAATGCAGGTGTCATGTTGTGGGATAGCACATTGTTTTGTGTACAGCCAGTAAGAAAGGCAAAGGTAACATAGATGCATAGCAAAAAAAAAAAAGATTTGAAAAGCCACAGCAAATCCGATGTCCTCATAAGGAACTGCTGCACGTTTTATTTTCAAGTGATAGTGATAACTCTTAAATACATGATTCCGGTTCTTTGCAAATTGTCTGTTAATTAGTAATGTTAGTAATTAGTAATATCTAGTGCCAGTAGTGCCAAATCTGCCGGATCTATCTGGTTTTAAAAGACATTTAGTCTTCATGTTTGGTGTGGCATAAAAGGTTCCTAGTAAACTGACCTGTATTTTGTTTTCCAGTTTGAAGCTGCATGGGTGCTTACAAATATTGCCTCGGGAAATTCCCTTCAGACTCGAATAGTGATCCAAGCAGGAGCTGTCCCCATCTTCATAGAGCTGCTTAGTTCAGAGTTTGAAGATGTACAGGAACAGGTAAAGATTGAGAACAGTGTTGAATTTTGTGTATGTGTTAATTTGTGGATTTGGAGGCGCTTTTTTTTTGTTGTTTGTTTTGTTTGTTTGGTGTTTTGTTGGTTTTTTTCTGCTTCTCTGGAATGGAACAAGGCTATCCTGTAAGAAAGCCTTTAGAGAAAATGCGGTATATGCCAATTTCACACAACAGTTGCTTTGTGCCTAGTATATATTAAATTATCTAAGAAAATATTGTATTTTTCTCTTTGTGGAAATTATATATTTAACCATAGCTAATGGGGGAATTAATTTTGTACTGTAACAGATTAGTTTATTTCTGTCTGTCAAGGAATTGCTTTAGATATGAAAAGTTCATGCCTGTTTCTCCTGAAAAATAAGGCATGGATGGAAATTATAGTTTGTTCTCCAAGCTCCTTACAACATAGATGAATATTCTTCAAGGCCCACAGGGATTGGTATAAAGCACAGACCAAGCATTTGATTAATTAGTTTCCATTTGAGGTCTGTAACTTGTATTTGAACAAAGCTGTACTTCAGACATAGTCTTGCCTTGAAAACTTAGGGTGCTGAAACATTAATGATGTTAACAAATTTAGTTTCAGCCAATCTTAATCCTAACTTGAAAGTATGTACCTTTACTATACAAATTTGACTAGTTTTGGGTCCGGGTATTTATTTTGTTACATTCTCTACTCCATTTGTAAGTTCTATGTTTTTTTGTATAGCTACTTGCAGAACATGGCTTAGGCTTCACTTGGATAAATGAAATTAAGCACTGAATTCTCATTTTGAGGACATTTCTGTGGTGGCTGGTTTGTTTTTTGGTGATCTTTTTCTGAAGATTTCTTAGTTTCATTATCTTTTTGTGGTGATGAAATGACAAGCACTGGCTATTCCAGTAGCACTCTTTCAGCATTGTTCGCAGAGATAGTACCTCATTGTCACTTCTGCTCAATACTTTGGTGTGTGAATATCCAGTGCCTTTGCAGACTCCTTGCCGCAGAAGCTGGCTGTGAGCTCAGGTTAAGCTGATTATCCAGTGTGATCCATTGTTCTTTTCAGAGTCACTGACTTCCAGGGTTCAGTTCTCCATCCTGTAAGTGTGACCTCTATTCTGTGTTCCTAGATGTCTGACTTTGCATTTGGCTGTATTGAGATGCATGATTGGAGGAGTCCCAACTCATAAACATTGGACTGCTTATGTAACTTGCCTTTCTTTCTTGTAGCTGGCTCAGAATGTACCACCTGTACATAAGGTTGCCTAACATTTCCCACAACACAGATTTTTTTCTTCGCTGCTTGTAGCTTTCAAGTTACTCCATTTTGTATCTTTCCTTTTTCAGTGTTATGTCTTAGACTGAATTATTGTTGAGAAGGCTTTTTTTTAAAGAGGAATGGAATTCAGGTGTTTGAAAAAATATTAAAGAAAATAAGAGGTATTTTTGGTCCATTACTTCAGCTTTGAGGAGTTGAGTCTGCTGTTGTAGAAATTAGAATTGTGATATAGAACTTGCCAAAATGGCAGATAATGCTGTGCTCTGCCCATGTGAAAATCCATCCAGACTTAGATATTTGGAGCCTTTCAGATTTTGTATTTTGGGGGTTGATTTTGGTAGCATTGCTTTCCAAATTCAGCCATCACTTGAAGAGTGCTGTTCCTGCAGAGTGATTGGTGCTCTGTATATAGTAAAGGCTACTCTTACTTTTTTTTCTCCTAATGATTGATCTTCTGTGCAAGAGCTAACTTGCTAGGTTATCATCCCTGCTGATGTTCAGAGAGCAGGTGAGAAGAGCAAACCTGTTTAGATTAAGTTGTGCAGCCTTCAATCTTAAGATGGGTGAATTAACGGAAGAGCTTAGGGGCCACAGTTAAGTAGTTTAACTGGCTCCTTCCCTCCTCCCTGCCTCCTAATAAACTGCTGACATATTAAAATTCAGATTGCAGGCAGGCAGAGTGGCTTGGTTGTCATTACTGAAAAATATTCTTCCATGCAGTTCAGGTGTTGCCAAATTCACGATCTCTCTCTTACTGGTAATCTCAAAGTACCAAAATTGCTCCGTAGTAAGCTGTGCTGAAGAAGGAAAACGTACTGTACAGTGTTACTTACACTGTTTCATAGTGGGTTTCTGGAGACTTCAGCCCTGCTCACAACTGACATGGGGTTGAATGCTGGCCAACAAAAAAAGGAATTCTGTTTTTTTTCTCAACACTTTAAAAAGCGCCAAGCAACTTCACCATAATATCATCTGAAACAAAACTTAGAAGCATATAAATACTGAGAAGCTAGCTCTTGTACTTGTGTATTACAGGATAGCAGTAGTACACAATTGCATAGTATGTTTCCAGATGCCTCTTGTCTCATTCACTGTATGCACAGATTGTTGCCCTGGTAACAGATGAGTGGGTGGTAAAGGAGACTTTTTTTTTGTCACACTGTGACCCTGTTTGTTAAAATTGAGAGAAATTATAGTGTGTGGAGGAGAATAGGGAAGAAATTCTTACAATTAAGCCTACTGTAGGTTTGTGAGAAAAATGTTTTTACTGCTCAGTGTCTGATGCGGGACAATTTCTTTCAGTTTGCAGTAAGTGCAGTAACTTGTTCTGGGATTTTTGAATGCTCAAGGTGAAATATTTCTTTTTCGTTTTGTAGGTGAGGACAGCTCTGCAGTGATTTTTATAGTTAGGCCTGTGTTTTGAGCAGGTTTGATCCTGGAGTTCTCAAGTTGGATTTCTGAAACTGGGTGATATTTGGCAACATTTTTCTCCTAAAATGATCACCCTAATTATGTCTCACAGTAGTACTGTGAAGATTTTTATTTGCAAGCAGCTGCATTTGCAACAAATTACAAAAATACAGGAAAATACAGAAAATATAATTACATGTTCAGGGCAGAGGGCCCAGAAGCTAACCCTGCAATCATATAGTAAAAGATGAAGACAGAAAGAAGTATTGAAGGCTGTGTTTAGGAAGTCATTCTTTGTTCTAATTGGGATAGCAATTCTGTAGAAGGAAATTTTAGGTGATAACATTATTTTGAATATGTAGCATAGAATAAAAAATACGTAAAATATCTTCTTTATTGGCTAGTCATTATCTACTGGTTTTGTTTTACAGCGAGTGAGTTTTAAAGATTTACATGTTTACTTTGTCTTTTATTTCTAACTTCCCTTAGCAGTGGCTCAGGAATAGATATCAGTGTTACCTCATCTTCTGATCACAATGTTCCCAACATGTATTTTTCATATTTATAAGCCAGTTTTAATTTTACACTTTTTTCCTTTGCACATGCTAGTTTCTGAGTCAGCTGTTTTATGTGTTTGTCTTTTTATTCTTTATCAGCCATTGTCTGTGAGGGAGTCTTTATAGCTATGTTTAATAAGCAACATGTATGTTGATGAAATGATACCTTATGTCCTCTTACAAGATCTGTTTCCTATTAAGCTGTACAGGCCTCATATAATTAGCTTACCATCCTTCAACTTTTTCATTACTTGGGTTGTGTGTCAGTCTTTTTCTGTGGCCACAGGTCAAACCATTTCGCATACATTTTTCCCATCAGAGAAACTGAATTTATCACAGATTCTACATCTGCCTTAATTTATGAAAACACTTTGGCTACATTTCCCTGCCTCTCCCCATTTCCTATTTTGGTGAACTGATTTTTAGTCAGTGGCATATTTGTCCTAGCCCTTTTCCACTTACCACAGTTTTTTTCTTCCAATAGACATCCAGAAATTTTGATCTGCCTGCTTGAAATGATTTATATTGAAAGATTCCATCAAAGCCCTTTAGACATGCTTAAGGTTGATGTGGCTTCAGCAGTGTCTTAGCTGCAATTCTTTCCTGACTTTACCTGCTGTGGGACTTAAAACCCAGTTGTCAACTTGGGTTTCCTTGATGAACAAAGAATTTCCTTCACAACCCATGCAGGACATTGTGCTCCCTGCTGAGGAGGATCGAGATTGTCTCACAGTGACAGATAGGTGTCATTGTGCTCTGCTGGACAGAGCATCCCCAGTGTGAGCATAAGCATCCCCAGCTGTCTTGTTCCCCTTTGGGAAAGTTTGCATTTTCAGCTGTGGCAGCCAATATGTTTCTCCCTCAGTATTTTTCCATTTCTAGTTGTAACGCTCTTCCTTTTGGTAACCATCACTTGCTTAAAAAGCTGACCTGTGAGTCTGGTGTCCAGCTCTGTTTGGCTTTTGCATCAGCAGTCCTATTAACAAGCTCTTGGTAATCAAAATCAGGAAAGTCAAGGTGTGAGGATGACCTGCTTTCTCCGTTTGTCAGATGAGATGTGAGAAGAAGCTGTAACCACCCCAGCCACTAAAAGAAAGATGTTTTCTGTGTTAGAACATATTAGCATTCATCTCCTAGGAATGTGTCCTTCTGATATCCTTCCTTGTGTTCCCTTAGCCAATCACACTTGCATGCAAGCTCATCTTCACCATCTTCATCTCAGCATTGGATCCTTTTCTCAAGTCAGTTGAGAAAGTGTTGATTCTTTGTAATATTTCTTCTCCACTGAGAAGCAAACTCTGCACACTGTTGGTGATTGGCTTAAGCACTTAGTTTAAATATCCGAAAAAGTAATGGCTGGGAATCTTCAGCATCCAGGGGAAAGTGGAGATTTGTCAAAAAGCACATGAAGTATTCACAGTAGGCACCTTATGGTTCAGCAGTAGTCTACAAGACTCACACTTTATTTTTTCTGATTACTGAAGTTGTCCGGCGCTGCAGAAAAAAACACTGGAGTTCAGTGATGAGTAAAATGAACTAGATTTGCAACAAACCCTACTCCACTATTAGCAATAAATGGAAATTTATGCAAGTGTATAGAAATAGGTGCTGTCAATTAACTAGGCAACATTTGCACTTTCAGTTTGTACACAGCTTTCTACTTAAGATATGCGTTAAAAAAATCAGGCTACAAATCTTGATGTCATCTTTAAGTTGGGATTTAGATAGTAGAAGGTACTGAAATGGATTTTTTTTAGTAAAATATTTTTTGATTGAATAAACTCTAAAATTTAATGGAATTAAATGTTTTTTCTTCTGCAACTATCCAGGAATGAACATGACAACACTTGAGTTGTGTAGAATGAAGCAAAAGCCAAAATGTTGTGGCAAGTATTTGCATCTTGAGAGGTGCAAAAAAGAAGAAACGGAAACCATTGAACATTATTCAGACAAACAAACCCTGAAGAAACTTTTCATTGTTCATGTGTTTGTGGACAGCTTGACAGAGCTTTGTATTTATGGCAGTGTTTGATGAGAAGAGTTTAAATGAGCTTGACTTGCATTCCTTACTTATCTGAAGAGCTGAAGTAATTCCCTAAGGAAAGACATTTTCCTTGTGGATTGAAACACTGAATGTTTTTCTAAAGGTATTTCAATTAATTGGCATCTTGTGTCCTGTCAGTCATTAGCATTACAAGGATTTCTTGGGACATCTTCTCTTAGCAGGTCCTATGATACCAGACTACTCAGTCAGACTTTCCTTGCCTTAAAAAAAAAAAGAAGAATGGGAAAGCAGAGGTGTTGACCTCACTGGTCAGACTTTTTGATGTGACATTTGCTGTTGCGAAACCAGTCAATCATTCAGGGTCAGAATGGATTCTTGGATTAAGTGATTATCACTCTTGTCAACCCTAAAAACAGATATTGCTATAATGGCAGAAACAAGGACCACCAACAAATGGAATAGGGCTTCCTTGTTTTTTTTTTACCTATGTAAGGCAAGGAGACAGTGTCTTCATACAAAAATTACTCACATTTTCAGTGAAAGAGAATTATTCCAAATTCCAACTTTTCCCCCTCCAGAGTGTTTTCAGGAGATTCACAAATTTATTTAGAACTGACTGAAATCTTTGGTTCATTCCTCAGGTTTCTCCTTGCTTTAGAAATGCAAACATTGGGGTGAACAAAAGGTGTGGCGCCTTAAGTGACATTTTGTAGGAGGTGGCATATGTTCTGTCTCTTAGGCTAAGTTTTTCTGATAGCTGTCTTCTGTGTCTTGAGTCCAAGAGGCTGCCAGACCTAAAGTTACACTTTTTAAATAAACTGTTGTCACAACAGTTGTAAAAAGAATAAGAATTAAAATGAAAAATTATGATGAAGATCAGTTTTGGGAAAACATTGTGTAGTAATAATGGCTGTGCCTTTTCATAGCACAGGTCAGTCTCGTGCCCTGCCTCTGACTGTGACTGACAGGAGAAGCCTGGAAAACAGTAGAAAACAAAACAAACTAATCCTTCCCCAGAACAGTCGCCTATTCTCTTCACAGCTTGGAGTTTAATGGCTCCGGTCCTATGCTGTTGTTGGTAGTACTGGTACAGAGGAATCGTCTTTTTATTTTGTATCTGGCAAGTTGACATCTGTATTTACATTCTCTACATACTTTTGGTTTTAGCTGTATTAATTTTGCAGAGTTTGCTAGTGGATTCAGGCCTCTAGAGTAGTTGGAATCTTGTTTTTTAAAGTACCATCTTTTTGCCACTGTTTAGAACCATATTACAGGAGAAACCTAATCCATTAAATTAATTGACACTGTATTTAAAATTAATAAATATGTTTATTTCAGGTTATCCAAAAATTTCCTTTAAGTAAAAAATTTGGCAATTCTGTCAGTTTTTTTAGAGGAGCATTTGCTTTCAAATGGGTATAGAGAGAGGGAAGAACATGTTTATTTTCTGTGGGGAACTTGCTTTGTTCAATTGGAGAAACAGTTATGCACCCTAACTCATTTTACTGCAGCTAAATACATAGCCTTCAACTGAAAAGAAATTTGGGGAGGGCACTCAGCTGCTATTCATGACAAATAGGGTTGCCTTTGTCCTCTGTATGCAGAATTGGAAGTACTTCCAGTGGTTGTGTAGATATATATAGGTGTCTGTAAAGTCAAAAAAGCCAACCAGATAAGCAGATACATGATTCTGTTTGAGATGACACTTCGTCTTCTGCTAACTTGAAGTAAAGAGCAAATGTGAACTTCATAAGCTTTCTTGTGTGACAAAATATTGTAATTTGCATGTAATTCATAGAATTGCTTTTATACTTGACATCAACTATTTCTACTTTTTAAAGTTATAACTCTCATACTAGTGGACAGTGATATAAAAAACACCACTTGGCCCAAATGTGTAAATCATAACCAATTAAATATTTTATTCTCATCATATTACAGAAGATGGATTTCATGCTGCTTTAATTCTGGTATTTTTGATCTTCTCAAAATGAAGTTAGGGCTAGTGCTGATGTCCAAGCTCTTATATTTTGCCAAGCATATAACTTAATCAACAGCACTGGTTCTGTCTCATATAGTTTTATTTTCAAGAATATATATCCAGGCTCATCTGAGCTCTTCAATTCTGAACACTGATTTATCTCAAACATAGATTCTCATTTTTATCTATGATTGTGTAAACAATGCATGCTTTTATGGCTTTGTAGTAAATACTAATATGGGCTGTTCCACACAAACATTTTTGGATAGATACAGACTTGCTTGACCTGTGCTACAAACACCTCTTTTTAAATTACCTGTGAACAAGGAGTGTAGAATTAGAATGTTCCTAAGCCTGGGGAGGTGAGCTCATCTCTTACACTGTGTACAGAGTGAGGGTATGTCTGCCTGCACAATCTTTAGAGACATACATGTTTGCTGTTATGGTGTTCTTCTTACCTCTTCATAAATATTCCTGAATCATATAATGATCTTGAGTGTATACATGTGATATGCAACCAGAATGTATTCCCCTTCTGTACATTGTCCAGGACCTAACAGTGAGAGCAGATTATATCCCAACTCTAATACACATGCTAAACTGGTGGAATTTTGAGAATAAAAGCAATTATTCTGTGTTTCATTGCAGGCAGTATGGGCTCTTGGTAACATTGCTGGAGACAGCACTATGTGCAGAGACTATGTTTTGGACTGTAATATCTTGCCCCCTTTATTGCAGTAAGTGTGTTTTAACGTGTTTTCCAGAATTTTGCTTGAGTGCCTGATAAGACTGAAATTTGGGTTTTGCCTTGAAGGATAATAATACTGTTATCTTTTATTGTAGACTAATGAGAGTTTTTAAAGGGGAGTCCTGAACTACTTTAATGAAGCTAAAGTGGAAACATGTTTTAGAAGCAGCTAAGCTGGAACAGTTTTATTCTACAGCGTGGGTGGATGTCTGGGCTTATTTTAGAGTCACAGAATAATTTAAGTTGAAAGGCACCTTTGGAGGTCATTTAGTCAAAGTCTTTCTTCATAGCAGGTGAGATCAGATTAGATTGCTCAACTACTTAACCAGTCAAATTTGGAACACCGAAAGTAGATTCCGTAACTAGCTGGGGTAACCCACTGCAGTATTTGCCCATGGCATGGTGAAACACAGTGTTCTGATACCTAATCAGAATTTTCTGTGTTTTACCTTGTAATGATACCTCTTTTTCTGTCACTGTGCACCTTTGAGAAGGTTTGGCTTCCTGTTTCCTGTAAGCACCTGTTAAAGTGGCAGTTATTGGCAGCAGTTGTATCTCCACTCACACCATCTCCTCCTAAGGCTGAATGTCCTATTGCATGTCATTTCTCTAGCCTGCTAATTATCCTGGTGGTCCTCTGCCTAAGGAACATATTATTGCTGAAACAATGACACCATCTTGTGTTATCATGCCCAGACTACGATTACTCAGTCTCTGTCCTTTGCAGACATTGCAGCAGGGGAATTCTCCCGTGCTCTCATAAAGACATTGGTACAGTGGGAGGTGGCTATCAGAAGAAGAAACTGAATTGTTGCATTTGTAGGAAAATTAAGTTTTGCCTGTCTGCATTTTCCTAGGCCAAAGTGGGACTCGTAGCCTGAGACTGACATAGAAATGCAGTTTGGCTACAAGAGTCTTCTTCTACCTGCATTACTCCTCCTTAGAGTAATTTTGTCACATTTCCTGCACCTTTTTGACTGCTAATCTGCCACGTCAGTATCTAAGCATTTGAGTGAAATTTGGTGTATTGTTTATTGGTTTTGGTGGGATACTAGATTACTGTATCTAGCATGTGTGTTGGTAGCCATCAAGGATGATTTTCTTTAGGATGTATTTTTATAGAAAAAAAATACCAGATTTTGTCCTGGTGTATGTTAAAAAGAGTTTGATTTAATGGTTCACACAGTTGATGAGGTTGCCTGGCTTTGATTTTTTTTAAAAGCAAGGGCTGGAATTTTTTGTTGGTTTGTTTTAGATTGCTTTCAAAACAGAATCGTCTCACTATGACCCGAAATGCTGTATGGGCTCTGTCCAACCTCTGCAGAGGGAAAAATCCTCCTCCTGATTTTGCCAAGGTAAGAGATGCTTGAAAGAAAATATGCTGTGAAGGGGTGAAAGCCAAATTATTAGTTTAAGGTGGTAAAACTTAAACAGAAGGACTATTTCAGAGAAATTCTTAAATATTTGATGGGCTTCTTACAGATGAAGTTGTTTTAACTTTTTTGTTTAGTCCTTGGGGTAGACATTCACAGCCACTGTTTTAACACGGCTGCCTCTTGACTTTTTGTTGCTGTTCATGTACTGGAGATGACTGTCCCATAGCAGAACAAATCTCTGCACATCTTGGCTGCTGTAGAGCAGCACATGGCACATCTTAGTGGACAAGTCTGAGTTTCATTGGCAGACCTTGTTCTGTAGAGGCTGAAGAGCTGCTGTGGTGCTTTTCTGGAGACATGCTTCTCCATGCTTGTGTAGCTACAGTCCTGCACAGAAGTGCTAGATAGGTCTGAAATTTTCTTGGTATTGATTCTTAAGATGCCAGTGCCTAATCCAGTAAAGATACACAAAATTAGCTGACATAATAATGGATCTTCTGGCCCTTTTAATTGTATATATCTCCTCTTAATGTCTTACAGGTTTCACCTTGTCTTAGTGTGCTTTCCTGGCTGCTCTTTGTCAATGATACAGATGTATTAGCTGATGCTTGCTGGGCTTTGTCTTATTTGTCTGATGGCCCCAATGATAAAATCCAGGCTGTGATTGATGCAGGAGTCTGCAGAAGACTTGTGGAACTGCTGATGTAAGAAATCCTGACATCAAGGTTTTAACAATAAGGAGTTTAATTAAATAACTCTTGAAATGTTTGGAATTTCCAAAGAGCAAGATTTGAGTTTTAATTTTACCTGTCTGTTCAGTGTTCTCTGTTTATCATGAGTAGCAAAAGCAGTGGAACTTTCCTTGTACTAATTCTCCTGTTTCTTAAGAGATTTTTTCCTGCACCTAAGAGCTACATTTTTGTAAAATCCTTAATATACATTGGAATTTTCTTTGTGTTATTGAAGTTCATATTATAGTCACCTAATAAAAAAATTACGTATAGGATATCAAAGATAAAAATATGAGAAATAGTTCAATTTACTTGAATTGACAGTACCAGGGACTTGAAATATAAATGATTTCCTCAACCTTTGCTGTAGAAGAGTACATGCACACTTTGGTCAGTAAAGTGTAGCTGTGAGAGTTGGAGTCACGGAGAGTGGCCTTGTTCAGAGCCATTGCTCTAGATCCTAGATCAGGACATAGACCATTCAATGGCCTAAGAACAAGGAGTAATGATTTTCAGTGATGTAAATAAAAGTCTATTAAGGCCTCTAACATTAGAGCAAATGTGATGCTGGATTAATGAATAGAACATATTGCCTCTAAGTAGCTTTTCATAAAAGAAGCGTTTTCATTTGAGAAAAAAAATTCCTTACTGCACCTTTCCTATTCCAGTCATGATTTAACAATGATGATGGAGGGATGCATATGATGATGGAAGATGATCAAACAGGGTTTAATGGGTTAAACACAGCTTCTATCCCTGTTCTTCTGTCTTATTCTCAGCCTATGTGTGTGCTACGTTAAGTGTATTTTATAGTTAAAGATAATTACTTTTTCCTCCCAAGGATGCTTGGAAGTACTCTGAAGTACTTTTATTCTTTTAATATTTTATTTTTATGCTGCTGAATGGCATCTAAAGGTCTAAATATTTAGAAACTCTTGAAAGGCTTACCATTAGTTTAAAATCAGTGTTTATTTAGGTAGTGAAAATTGTCTTTATCAGCGAAGTTTTCCCTGGCTGATAGATGTTCCTTCCTTGAGAATGTGAAGCTGGAGATGCTTTGGGAAAGTTAATACTTAGATTTTTCTTTGTCAATTTTAGGCATAATGACTACAAAGTTGTATCTCCCGCCTTACGAGCTGTGGGAAACATTGTTACAGGAGATGATATCCAGACCCAGGTATGGATTGACATTCTCTTGTGTTACACTGCAGTTTCATTTTTCTGTTAATTGTAGTAACCTTTTCTCAAGCACCTCCTCTTGTTCCTTTTGAAGTTTGAAAGTGAAGGTTGATGACACTAATTGCTTGAAAATGTGGTGATTTTCAGTTTGTCTGTTCAGTCCTGAACTGGTGATGGTTTTTAGGTAGCTGTGTCTGGGACTTGTGGTCAGCTGTGCAATATCCCTCAAGAGGGGGATGTTTTTGGTTTATTTAAAGCAAGTCTGTCTCTTAGGTTGAATTTTATGCTGAGTGATGTATGCTGGTGCTGCCATCAAAGTCATGGTGCCAATCTGTGGTGAATATATCATATATATGATGAAATGATGTCATATTTATGATGAAAAACAAGTGTCTGGTGATCTTTTGGGTGATGTGTAGCTGTGTCTGGGCATTTGTTTGGAGAAGCATCAGTAGGAGGCAGTGACTCCCACCACTGTATTGGAATTAAACTGGAAGGCAGGAAACCTGGTGCTTCACAGGTACTAGGTTGTCACTGGGATGCTTCTGCAGTTCTGTGACTCTGAGACCAGAGGTAAGGATGAGTTAGCAGCACAAGGGCACTGTTTCAATATCTTATTCCTAGGAGGAAGACAACATGATTTTTTACAATGCATTTTGTGTGGCTGAATTGCAGAGGCATTGTTGTATTTTTTTCAGTGGCGTTTGTTTTGCACATCAGTCAGAAAGAATGAGTGAGGTGTGATTTCATAATTTTGTTAAAAATAAAATCACAAGGGATCACTAATTCACATGCAATGCAGGTGATTAAATACTGCATACATTTTAGATTTTAATTAAAAAAATAGTTTAGATTTCTTTTGTTGTCCATGATTTTTTCTGAGGAGGATATCATGAGCTTTCTGAAATTCTAGAGAACTGTATAGGTCAGGATAGATTGATTGTCCTGCCTGCAGATTTTGCTGTATGCTAAAAGGTGATACAGGATGGATGTAAAAATCATTGATCAAAAGGAAGAGCCCAGCTTTGAAAGCTGATGCATTTCTGAATATGAATGCAACATACAAGACAGTTCTTCAAGAACTTCTCTGTAGAACCTTAGGGCACAAACTTGCTTTTACTTTTCCTCTCATTTTCAGCTAGTAACAATTGCCAGTGCTTGAACATGGCTAAAACCATAGGTAGTATGAAGAAAAAAAAATTGTCTCTGATAAAATCCTGAACCATAATCTTTGCTTTTTTAAACTTAATGGGGAATGCAAAGATTTTAAGAATATGAAGCAGGGAGGATGCAAGCAAGAGAGTTGAGTCCTCAGATTCCATGATCAGAAGTCATGACCATGATTCAGCTTGACTGGAGTATTTCTTGTAAGATTTTGTACCATACTGTTCTTTCCAAACAAGGCAAAACTGCTGTGCTTCTTGGTATACTCTCCCAATTTTTGGCTTCATTATTAGAAGTTAGAATTGAATTTAAAAAAAAAAAAGTTATTTTGTCATTTTTTGAATCTTGTTACGCCATTTTAGAGGGTCAAAAAGTTCTTCACTATCATGCATGATATAATCAAGGGTGCTGCTTTGTAATGTCCAAGTTGTGGGGCATTTTCTGTTGTGCTTTCGTCATTTTGGAAATGGAAATTTTGCTGCAATTTTTCTGCACTGTAAAATTGCAGGTTTTTTTTGCAATTTTTGTGATTTTTAGAATAAGAATTATGCATTCATAATGTCGCTGGATACAACACTTGTCACATTCTGCATCACAGTGCCAGCAGATGTGGAAAACAGAAGTTGTTCGTGCTTACAATTGTACAAAAATACAGGAAAATACCATAATTTTGATTTTGTTTGGTCATAATGTGCTTAGTATCTTCTTGTTTTCTGATCACTCTGAAATAATTATGGTGTGTGTGATCTCTTACCTGAAAGACTTATGTAGTTTTGCTCTTTAGTTTTCCTGCAAACATTTATTTCATAGTTCTTGTGGGTTTGTTTTTTTGGTTTTTTTTTTCNGGTGCTGTTTTATTTAAAGTCTCTGAGATCATCTAATGGGGTATGCTTTTTGTGTTTTCAGGACACTGTACTCCTTATTCCTGTGATTCTTTATCCTGAATTTCTTCTAAAGTGTTTTGTTTTGTTTTTCCTGTTGTATTCAGGTAATTCTGAATTGTTCAGCCCTGCAGAGTTTGCTGCACTTGCTAAGCAGCCCGAAGGAATCTATCAAAAAGGAAGCATGCTGGACAATATCTAATATAACAGCAGGAAACAAAGCCCAGATCCAGGTAACCTTTTCAGCTATGATCAGTAATCTTTGTCTTGCAGACTAGAAGGAACATAGGTGTTTTTTTGTGTATAAATGCATATTTGTGTGTATGCACTGTCACAGATATATAATTACATAGAAGTAGTATATTACTGTGTGTAATTAGAAGATTTCAATGGCCCAGTCATCTCTAAATTCAAATAATTTAGTTTTCTAATCCTCTACACATTATAAAGGGGAGAAGACAGTCATGGTAGAAAGTGCCATAACATGGCTCAAGAAAATTTTGTCTTTAAAATTTTGCTTTATGCTTTTGACTATCACTAAGATACAGAAATTCTCAAGTATGAAAAGAATAGGCTACGGACTTTGAAAATCAAATAATTTCATGTATTTCTTGGTTTCACCATCAGACACAGACACACCTTTGAAAGTACTTTATTTATGTTTGTATTTTCTTATAATTACTTTTATAATTTCCATAAATGGGCCTTATAATGCCCCATCCTAGGCATGTGTGCTTAGCCAAATCTAAATCTGCTGTTTATAAAACTGAACAGTAATGGAGGCTATCTAGCATGTTGTCCTGGGATTTGCCCTTTCTGATTACACTAAATATTGTAATCCCTTCATATTAAATGGTAGCACACAGAAGCAAATGAGTCCCACTCTCTTCTGTCAGTCATTACAATTAGGCTCCAAAAGATCAGATCGTTGTTCTGGGTCTGAACTGCATGTCATCCATCAGGAAGAATTCCCAGGACTTGTCTCCAGGTGGTATAAATGAGAGATGGAACATCTTTTCCCCAGAGAAAAGTCTTTGGTTAGATTAAGAAACAGCTCAATATATTTTGTTTCCCTGCATATGGAGTTTTGTTCAAGAACAGCTGTACTAGGGAATTTTTTGCTTGTCTTTCAGGGACGTGCTTTGACCTGGTGGGATGTCAGGTGTCCCCCAAAGCTGCTCTATGACTCTTTTCAGCTGGTGATGGGAGAGAGAATACAAGGGAAGTTTCATGAGTTGAGGTTTAGGACAGGGAAAGGTCACTCACTGATTGCTGTCTGGCAAAACCAGATTCAACTTGAGAAATTAATAGAATTTATTACCAATCAAAATTAGAGTGGGATAATGAGAAGTAAAACTAATCTTAAAAGCACCTTTTCCCCACCTCTCCCTCCTTTCTGGACTAAACTTTATCCCTGATTCTTTTCCTCCTCTCCTTGGCAGTGCAGAATACAATCAGTTCATCACAGATTGTTTCTGCCTCTGCTTCCTCTTCAGGGAGGGAAGTCCTTCACCTGCTCCAGCATGGGGTTCCTCCCATGAGACACAGTCCTTAAGAAACAGTCTGCTCCAGCATGGGTCCCCTCTGGGGTCATCAGTCTCACCTGCTCCAGTGTGGGCTTCTCTCCCCACGGGGCCACAAGTCCTACCAGGACTCTGCTCCACCATGGACTTCCCATGGGGTCACTGCCTTCTTTCAGATATCCATTTGCTCTGGGGTCCTCCCTGGGCTGCAGGAGGGTCTCTGCTTCTCTGTGGACCTCCATGGACTGTAGGAGGGTATCCTGCCTCACCGTGGTCTGTGCCACGGGGCTGTGCCTCTCTTCCACAGGGGAATCTGTGCTCTGGCACCTGGAGCACCTCTTGCCCTTCTGCACTGCCCTTGGTGTCTGCAGGGCAGATTCTCTCACATATTGTCACTCCTCTCTTCTCTGGCTGCAATTACTTTTGCCCAATATTTTTTTACCCTTCTTAAATGAGTTATCACAGAGCTGCTATCACCATCTCTGATGGGCTCAGCCGTGGCCAGCTGGAGCCAGCTGGTTTGGCTCTGTCAGACATGGGGGAAGCTTTTGGCAGCTTCTCTCAGAAGCCAGTCCTGTAGCTCCCCCAGCTGCTGCCAAAACTTTGCCATGCAAGCCCAATGCAAAGATCATTGCCTTATTGCTTCTCTTTTGCAGAAGTGTTGGGACCTTAAAGATCATCTGGTTCCAGCCCCCCTGCCATGGGCAGGGATGCCATTCACTAGTTCATGGCCCCATCCAACCTGGCCCTGAAAGCAGGCTTTATCTGATAAACACAAGTGTTTCTATCAAGGCAGTTGAATAACAGTTTCATATAAATCAAATCTAGTTCTGAGGTTATGTTTTTCAATTATTTTCTCCCTAACTGGATACCTGCAGTATTTTCAGATTGCAGAGGATGCGTGAAAGTCTGGCTGGAGACATTTATTCTTCAAGGCAATGGCAATAAATGTCAGAAATATTAGACTCCGGAAATATTTGTGTTACTCATTAGTAACCTGAAAGAAACAATGTTTACACCGAAAGTGAACCAAACCTTTTAATATATTTGCAAAAGTAGTCAAGGCGTACTTGTTGCCTCTGTTTTCCTTGAAAGGCACCCTGATTACTGCTCTTACAGTGATGACTCTGGATTACTCATTCTGTATGATCAGAAGTAGCATGAAGTGGTTAACCCTCTCCACCTATGGGGTGGAATTACCTCTCTTTCTGCAGAGAGCTTGCACAAGACTATGGAAAGGCTGCATATTTTTCCTGTGGATTAAGTGTATTATACCCTTTGCAGGTGACACTTGGAATCTTTTAGGTTTACATTATCTCTTACAAAGAACATTCAGCTGGTGAAGGGGCAGCAGAAAGCTTTAATATCTTCAATGAGGGCTTCATCTCAGAAAGCATAGGGAATAGAATTAGTACCTTTGTGAAAAATACTTCAGTCTTTGCTAAGATACCTGAAATTTCTGGAAATGAGAGTGAGTGCTCATCTAAAATTCAGAGATCCTTATATTAGGAAATGAGTAGACAAAACCCAAAAACTTAAAAAGGTGGAAAGCTCTGCAAGTCTTTCTTGTTTGATGTAAAGATGTGACTAAGATGGAAGTGGGACCGTGAGGAAAGGAACCCCCTACAGTGGCATTTGCTCTGGCTTTCTCAGTCAGGATTTTGTTTTTACCACTGGAAGTCATGTTTTTTGTCAAATGCAGAGGACGATATGGTTACTCAGTCTAACCTTGGTAGAGCTCCAAGAATTTTGATACTGCTTTTATTGTGGTTTGTGTGTTAATCTGTGGATTAGCTGAATTTCGAACAAAAAGTGGTGTGTAAAATCAGCAACTGTACCATTGTTTTATTTCCCACATCAGCAATTGTAATTGCTGTGCAAGTAGCAGTGCAGAGAAGGTAGTTACCGCAGCTTGTACCAAGGTAAAAATGTTTTTGCCTTTGTGTTTCTTGCAGTAAAATCTTTTTTTGCTCTTTATCCCTTCAACAACCACCTTCAAAACCTAGTATTTTCTCTCTAGAAGGGCATTTCTGCTTTTTCTGGAATTTTCTGAGGAACAGTCTCACCAAATACATTGTCTTAAGCTTGTGTTTTTTCTCAAGTCTATTGGAGGGTTGCTTCAGGGTGTGTAATTGTATAGGGATATTACAAACTTAAGAAGAGCGTTAGAAAGCCAGATACATATACAAGTCATTCCATAAAGATCTATCAGAAGTGACAATGGAAAGTAGTTTGTTGGAGCATTTTTTCAAAACTTTGGGATCTCTGTCTTCATATTTTTGATTTACTGAAGATACACTTATGAAGAGTCCTGGAGGTAACTTGAATTTCTAGTGCACCAGAAGCTATTTCAGTGGTGTATTCACTTCTGTAGCTTCTTTGTAAGTATTCACTGTACCACATTGTCCTGTTTTCAAACGAAGGAGTAGGTAGGTGGCTGTCCTTGTTTGCAAAGTCCTCTTACACCTGCTATTCACTACTCAGGCACAAGTGAGGCTTTAACTGAAGAGTCTTACCTGTATCCCTAGTAATCCTTGGTCTTCTAAACTGCTGTCACATCTTTATTTGAAAGCAAGTAAGGGTAAAATAACCTCTTCTTTGTTAAAACAGGATTTCCCTAATCTGCCTGAACAAAGTCATTAGTGTATGCAAGTGTGTGTTTAGCAGTTTTTAAATGTTTTGGGGCATGTTATCACAGATCAGCTGCCTTCCTATTGAGAACATATTAGAATTGTGTGACGTCTTGAAAGAGTGAGGTCAGAAGGGAGAGGGAAAATAATGCTATGAGCCATTAGTATTGCATCTTCATTTCTATCTGAGATTCTTTAAAAGTGTAAAAAAAGAGCCCTTTGACCCAGCATAGAAAAATACTTGTGATTATATGCATAAAAGCTCTCTTTCTCAGGAGTCTTGTATCAAGAAGGAAACAGTGTCAAACAAATCACCAGAATACTTGTGGATTTAAAAGAACCCAACTTAAAAGCATCTGCCTTAGGGTATGTCACAGACAAGGTTGGAAGTGTCTTGATGTGTTATGGAAGTCCAGGGAAAAAGAATGTAAGAAGCATCTTCCCAAAAGTGAAACCTGTATTTCATTTAGGAGTCCCTCGAGCACCATTCAAAGTAATTGAGCTGCCTTCAAACTCCAAGCACACACTTGCTTTGTAGTGAAAAAATGACTGCCCTAAGTGCATACCCAATTTAATCTATACTGAGTTACAAAAATTTAATTAAGAAACAGTGTTTCTGATTGTGAGCAGGGTATAACTGTCCTGGTAATGATGACATACTGGAAATGGTGTCCATCATGAGGCTTTGATTTTTGGAACTGCAGAAAATGGCTTGTTAGAAAGAGTTGTGAATTAAGCACAGTGGAGAATGCTTACAGCATGCTTTATTGGAGAGCTCAAAGTCAGTGTTTCTTGGAAGTAAAATTGGCAATTGCAGGTGTGATTGCAGTGATTACCTTGTGTTGAAAGGAAAGTCTCCTCACAGATATGTAATAAGTTCCAGAGTGACCCTTGATTCTTTAGTTTCTAGTCTCAACCTAGAGAATGTTGTGTGAGATACAAGGTGTGATGAAACCTTTCAGCTTCAGAGCTGATAAGTCTACATTTCTTAGAAAATGCCTTTGAGGTATTACTTCAGTAACTCCTACTTAATGGCAGAATCACTTAAACGTTTGAGCTGAAAAGCACTTCAAAAAAAGGATTTCTGAAGTTAAAAAATGCTGTTTGGTTTCTTGAAGATGATTATATGCTGAAATGGAGAATAAAAGTGTAGTTGGTTTTTAATTGCTGTGATGATAAAGGATAAGTCGCACCTGGGATGAATACTTGATTTAATTAAGTTCATGGGTGAACTTATTTCATCTGTGAGTTGAGGTAGTTTTTTCTTCTCTACATTGATTTCACATTGTGATGAATTGTAACATTACTTCTTGAGAAATGGTCTTCCTTACAGAAGGAATTCTAAGATATTAGATGCAGCTCTAAATTAAATCACTTATTTTCCTTTCTACCCAGTCCCTCTAAATTGCTCAATAGTTGCTACTAGAGGTTATAAACTGGAGCAGATCTGTTCTGCTCTCTGTGATGTTTAGTGGATTTGGAACATGCACAATCTTTAGCCAGAAAATAGATAAGAATTATTTCAGCACATGATAATTTTTTTACATCTGCCTGGCATAGTGACCCACATTTTTGCAAGTTAACAGCTGATTTAACTAATAGATTGTTGCTTCAGAACAGCTAAGATGTTAAATTCTATGGAACTTTGGGTAGTACTCAAGCTATAATCTCACAATGCCTTTTGCACACCAAGAGGACATTAAAATATTTTGATGAATCTAAAAGGTATTTAACCTAACCACTATTAACAGACAGAACTATATTTAGTGTTGTCTGAGACTGCATTGGGTTACACTCCCTCCATCCACCCACTGTAAAGAATAGAAATAAAAAGTCAGAGGGAAGGACTTTTTATATTCATCTCCACTCATACTGCCTACGATGCTGTTTGGTAGCACAATCCAAAGGCTTTCACTGCCATTTCTAAAAGACAAAGCAGCAGCCTATCACTATGAGATTTGAACTCCAACACAATCAAGTAAAATCTTTCTAGTGTTAAGGCAATGTAAATTAACATGGGTGAAATGTGTGAAAGCGCATGCTGAACTTTCTTTGGTGGCTCTTACTAAAGCACAGGAGGTTTGGGTTTTTTTCCCCACCAAAGGTGGAAGTGAAAGCCTTTCAGAGTGTGTTATCAACAGTGTCTAGACACCAATAAAGTGTGGTGGAATACAGCAGTCTTTCCCCTCATTATTTCTGTGCTTTCAAGGTTTGGGGTGGATGTGTATATCCTGATGCGGTCGTGATTGTCACTAAGTATAGTTTTTGTTTGTTAATTTCCTAGTTTGTATACAGCTTTGCTGTACTTCAGTGGATAGCTTCCCCAGTCAGGGAGAAGGGGAACAACATCTTCCTGGGAGTCAGAAGGAGAACTGCACAACTGAAGCTTAATCCTGACTGTCGACCCTTCTGAAGGGTATGAAAGGCTGTCACAGACTTCAGAAAATGTTCTGTGTCTTAACTTCGCAACCCGTTGAAAAGCTATGGAGGGCATTACATCAGACACAATCTCTTCACAGTGTCTGTCAGTGAAGACATCATAGGAGTTCTCTGCTCTTGACAGGTTAAGAAACTTCTCACTTCTTTTCTAACATACTTTAATTTTTCACAAGAACATCTGAAAGTCTGAGTATGGGTAGGTATGGTAGCAACAGGATCTGTGCCATATTTTTCCTCCTCTAGAGTTTCTTAACCTTGTGGAAGAGTGACAAGGGCAAATGTAGTAAATTATATACTGCATGTCAGTTTTAAAAACTCTGTAATGAAGTGCATTTTTCACCACCAAATGTGATGAAAGTTACAAGCTCAGAGTTGTCAGAGGCTCTTCTCCAGTAGGACCACTGGGGGCCACTCCAAAAATAGAACTGGGGGCATGGAAAAGGAATTACATGATTCACACAGACCTGTGGTTTATACAGGCATCAAGTTACCTTAAATATGAAGTGTGTTTAGTTTGTGTCATAGTTTGCCTAAGTAACCTAAGGATCTTAACATGCTGTTTGTGGTAGTAGAACTTTAAAAAGTATATCCATTAAGAGCAAAATATGGTGTTGCTGACAAGGTCATATTATTTTGCAGACTAGTGAAAGTCAAAGATTAATCTCTTTCAGGTTTACCTTTGTGTTTAAGTACAGTATCTGTTTTTAGTCTTCTGCATACCTTATACCACTTTGAGGGCAGCAGACTAGAATATTAATTTCTTTATTCTGACTGAAAACCACAGCAGTCAGTGGTGTGTTACTGCCTTTGGGAGGTTAGTTGGTCTGATTGGTTTGGGTTTTTAGGATTGACCATCCCTAAAAGCAGGAGAGAGCTCAACAAGGTGCTAGTGCAGGTTCTTCTTGACGGCAACAGCGGCCGCGTGTAAACTGGGTAGAAGTTTGCTTTATACAGTTTGGAGGATGTAGGCTTAAGTGTCTGTGTCAACAAGATAAAGATTCATTAGAACTGAAGTGCTTCCTCTCTGGCTCTAGGAAGGCAATGTTCTTTGTACCTATGCCATAGTATAAAGTAGTTTCAGCTTACAAATATTTGCTATGTTATTTATGAGCAGGTATAAATTTAATAAATAAACAAGTTAACTGGAAAAAAAGTCACTGAGAAGCCTCTATGAACTAAAATTTCCAGCCAGGAGGGGGAGATCATAACAATAGGGCTGTATTTGCAGCTGCCAATTATATGGTGACTGTACTTTTGATTTGTTAAAGGTAATAAGAGAGTTTGTGGGAGCAGGGAAAAAGTCACAGTCTAAGACTTGTTTGCTTTCACATTTATGTGATGAATGAGATGTAGACATGTGATGCCAGCACGTGCTCACTAAATGCGTGTGTTTGCATATCACAAGGGATTTAGGTGCAAGGACCTAGAGGGGGAGAGGCACATTCTCACAGGGTATTGACCAGCTCCAAATGTGAATTTAATATACTATGGCTGAAGACCTCCCTAACAATGACTACAACATATTTAGATTAAGCATCCATGCAGGTGTAATGATACTTAGAAAATTCATTTTTGTAATCCAGCTTCACTCTTTAAAAATCTAGTACTTTGAAGTGAACAAGCTTGATGCAAATAAGACAGGTAGAGTGTTTCCAAGAGACAGGCAACCTTCCTAGAGGACTACACCACAGGGATACCAACTATTAAAAAAAACACGCCAAACCAAAACAGCATACACACTCCAAACCGAACATAGAAAAGTTGACACTTTAGAAGAGAGGGCCAGGTTTGCTGAAGTACTTAGCATTACAAAGTAAATTTGAAAGTTCATATTTCAATTAAAATTCAATTTCTGTTAAAATTCAGTTTTGGTTTTCCAAAAGACTTGTAGTTACAACTCAAGATGGGATTCAGTTCCAGCAAATACCAATGGATGCAGTGTTAGTTCAGTGTAGTAAAGGATGAGCTTTGGATTACCTGTTGTGCAAAAAAGAGATTTCTAATGTATTTTGTAGCTAGCACATCAGTGCCTAGTAGTAGCAGCCTAAAACTTGATTTCTTTCATGTTTTTCAAGTTCTTGTTGAACTGAAATCCCTTATTTCTGTTACTTTTGTTTGAAAGCTATGCTTATCTTGAGATTTTCTATGCACTACGCTTCTTTAGTCTTCAACACACTTCCACATCAGGCACACACAGCATAGGAATGCTAAAAAAGTGATTTGAATTAAGCCAATCTAAATCCTTGGAAGTTTTAAGTGCCTCATCCTGCCACAGTTCTTTAGGGTTTTGCTCTTCCTGAGGCTTGCTTTTCTTCAAACACAACAATAACAACCACAAAACAAACAAAGCAACAAAAAACCAAAACAAAAACCCAAACAAAAAACCCCCAAAACAAATAAAACCCAAACTAAAATCAAATTCTGTTTTAGCATTTACTATCTATTTACTATTCTATCACTTAAAAGAAGTTTACCTGAAAGAGAAGCATGACCTGTTTCCACAGTAACTGTTGTTCCCACTAAAAATATCAGAGATGGGAATCCTTGGGCATTCTAGTGTGCTTTCAAGAGTAACTGCTGTGGGCAGGCCGCAGGTCATAGGGTGTAAATAATAGCTGCTGCCTAGCACTTACTCTGTATTGGTACTTTATGTTTCTGCCCTTGCTTAGCTTAGCTAGATTTTTGAAATCTAGCGAAGATATTAAGGTTAAAGCAGACCATTTTCTGACATACTAATGTATTCCTTTTCTGAGCTCTGAGAATTTCAACTGTTGACAGAGTGCTAGTGGAAAAGCTTGGCTGTATTACAGAGGGACTGTTGAGAACCTTTCACTAAGACTCAGGGCGAGGAGGCAACACGTTGCCTGTCAGGCAGTAGAGAACATAAAAATAAGCTCACTAGTAATCATCTCTCTTGAATCAGTCTCTCTCAGAGAAAAGCTTTATGAGAGAGGTTGCGATTCATTGTGGTGCTTTAACCTGTTCTGCTTGTGTGAAGATAGCCAACTTCATTGCAGAGCAGAAATGAAGCAAGGTCCCCATAGCCTTTTATACAATAGAAATAGAAGTAAGAGCCCTCAGCCAAGAGATGTAAGACCTGGATTTACTTCATTCTGAGAAGGTTCAAATGCATATTTCTCCACTCTTAGGAAGAGTAATTTTACCTACTGAACTGAAGCATCCAAGCACTGAAGCAAGGGGTTCAAAATTGTTTGAGCCAGAAGAAAAACAGTAACAATCTTTTGTGTTTCTCCCACTTATTTGCTCACTTTACGCTAGGTCCCTTTATTCTGGAATTGGCTTACTATTTTACAAGTTCTAGGTTGAAAGATTTTAAGGTAACTCTTTTTGGCAGTAAGAAGACTCAGTTGTTAGTTACTGCCTATCAGATAAGGTGTGCTGATTTATTTGCACACTATTATGTAACATACTCTGATTTTAGTACTTATTACAGAATTTTTTTTTGAGAAGATATTTTCTAAGGAAATGAATCTCCTGTAAAAGGATTGTGCTCAGGATAGGATTTAAGAAGTGATAATGAGATCTTTTTGACTTGTTTTTTGCCACAATGGTAAAATCTTAATGCCCTCAAATATCCCTATCCTAGATCGATATCAAGATCTTTCAGTAGGCAATGCTTGACATCCTGTAACACATTGTTCTTCTGAAGGCTTCTACCTTAACAACACCCTTGTATAGAATTCTCTTGGACTCACATAAAGCAAAGTGTAGACTGACAAGTCCCCTTTCTCCTCTCCATCTGATGAGTACTGAAGTTCACTGGTGAAAACACTTAGGCTCTCGCTCTCTAGATGCACAGTTACAGATATCTCAAGTACGAGTGTGGGCTCTGCTCAGCTGCTGTCCATGGCTGCATCAGGAGCTCTCTAAACTCCCCATACTTGGTTTCTCCTCACTGGCTGGTTCAGCTTGATTCTCACTGGCAAACAGATGCACACCTTTGTCTTGGGCATCTCCAGTGTGCAGACCCACTGAATATCAGCACAAACCCTCTATCCATGCCTGGATCCTGGGCTTCCCACTTGCTGCCCAGCCAGTTTGCCAGCAATCTGTACGCTGTGATCTTCCATGCCCAACACTGCTTTTGGGGATAACATGAATTCCCCCACCACACACAGCAGGTTCCCAGGCAAATGGGTCCTGTGATCTGCAGTCCCATTGCAGCTGAGGTGCTGGGATCTTCATTAAACTTTGCTCCAGTTCCCCTAGGAGCTGACATCCAGGCACATGGGCCCTATGGGCTGTGATCCTGCAAGAGTGGTTGATGTTGAGACCATCACCTCATCCAAGGCCTGACACCATTTGCTGACCCCAAATTCATGTTTTATGGGATCTGATTTCATGGGTCTTTGAGCTGCTGAGACATCTGCCCCCCACTCTAGCTGCTGGCCCCCAAGACACAAGTGGTTCTCCTGAAGTCTGGTCCAATTCCGGGCCCAAAGTGAGCCGTGCTTGGTTGCTAGCACCTAATCCTTACAGTGCTCAGGTGGGATAGAGAGAGAGTGGTTATGTGGTAAAATAGTTGAGAAAAGATTTGTTACTAAGTTTGGCACAGTTGCACTTGTGTCTGTCATCAATTACAAAGTCCAGGCTGGCTCTCTGCCTGTAGTTTCTTAATGACCTATTAATTAGTGACTGGAACCTTTTCTTTCTTGTGATTGTTTCTTTATCCCTTGTCTATCAGGTTTATGTCACTGTGTTTTTTATTTATTACTTTCCTGTTATTTGTGTCTGCCTTTGAGTTGGAAAGGTCCTTGATCTGATAACTTTAATGAAGCAGATGCTCTCAAGTTCTACATACCCTTACAGTGATAATTTCACAAATTAATTGGAGTTTTTTTGCAGTAAAATATGTGAGGGAGTAAAATGCATCTCTTTTTAAGCTACTTTCTTTTATATTTTTAGATTTTTTAAAATACCTGGCTCTTGTTTATGACCTATCACTTTCAGCAGTCATGTTCTAAAATTTCAGCTAAGGATGCTTTTTCAAATATTCTTGGCAATGTACAAATGTAATACAACATGGCGTGATAGAAGTAATAGTTTTCCATGTATGGATTCATGAAGCAGAGGCAGCGTGGATGCCCTGACAAACAGGAAGGATGAATACCAAACAATTGTTTTGTTTTTACCAGGTTAGCCATTCATACTATGAATTGCTTGTAGCCTTTTGCTGTATGTAATCTCTTTTCTTCTACAGGGTTCTGTGAAAAGGATCTTTTTGGCTTTCTTTGTATTTCCCTTTGTTAGTTCTGTGACGATCTATACTTTTAAAGCAGTAGATTAAAAAAGTAATCTTAAAATCTTGTTTGAGTGATCTTTATCAAAGTGTTTCAAATCCTTGTCATAGGTGTGTAACAAAACTGTTTTAATTTTTGTCTTATTGCAAAAGGCTGTTTTCAGAAGGAGTTATCAGAAACTTAAAAGTTGCTGCCCACATGCTCATTTGGCTTCTGTCACTTTGAGCTAAGCAGAGAACCCTACTGCCAAACCATCAGTGCTTTGTCTTTTCACCAAGTGGTTGCTTGTTTTGAGCAGTTCTTACATGAACAGCTTTGCTCTGTTGTCTCGCCCACTGGAAATGTATTATGGCACATAGGCCTATGAAGTTTAGGGGATCTTAATGACTTAATGGTTTACTGACTTAATAGCTGAGAGATTTACTACCTGGTAAAATAAGGGAAGTATGGCATTATTTTGCTGTCAGGATATGATTAAGTAACTCATTAGATATGGCAGTCCCTTGAGTCTGAATGTGTTTTGAATTAATTTAGAGTAAGAACATACCACAGCAATAACTAAGGTTTTGAATGTAAAGCTGACAACTGATTTATCAGTTTTGATGTTTGATAAAGTGACATTTCAGTGTTTAATGTGTTATACTGGGCATGGACATTAACTAAGTCAGGACAAAGAAGTTATTTCTAATTTTTTATTAGGACCCTGCCATGTCATTTGTTTTTGCAGACTGTCATAGACGCCCATATCTTCCCAGCTCTTATAAATATTTTGCAAACGGCTGAGTTTCGGACAAGGAAGGAAGCTGCTTGGGCAATCACAAATGCAACATCAGGAGGCTCTGCCGAACAGATCAAGTATGAAATAATTTAAACCTTTCAGTGCAACAGACTGAGTTAGTGTTTGTGCAAGAAAACAAACTATCAGCCTAGAAACTGGAAAAGATTTCAGTATGCTTTCAGCACCGTATTCAGAGAGACTGTGTCCTTGTTATGAATGAGCCTTTCATTCCTTCAGGGAGAAATCACAGAAATATTTCAGCTGTAATACTTATTTATATAAGTGAACCATCTGTCTTATGTGAAAAAAAAACCTAAATGCAGCTTTTAAACTACCTTCTGAGGAATGTAGAGTATAACAGAGTGCAGTAACAGTCTGGATTGGAATAGCTCGGCCCCCCAGACAATGGCATCACATGTACTGTTTCTCCTGTTCAGCTTATACCCAGTGCATTTTTGTATAAATTTTGTATAAATTTTGTATAAAATGCAATTTTGTATCTGAGTTTAACTGGACTTTACAAGCATGTTAAATTAATGCTCTTTATAGAAAAAAAATTATAAGTTACCATTATAGAAATACAGATTATGGTACAAAAAATATTGTTTCATAGCTATACAGAGAGAGTGAGAGAGAAAAAGTTATTTTAAAGTTATTTTCATTGTTTCAGCAGAATTGACTAGATAGAAACAGATGTCTCTATAATTTTTCCAGTCAAGTTGATACTTTATCTGATTATTTTGATTTGTTTGACCTTCATACTAAGTGCTTAAATGGCTACACCAATTACAATTTTGCAGATAATTTACTGGGTTCCATGTGATGTTTTTCAGGTATTTAGTAGAACTGGGATGCATCAAACCACTCTGCGACCTCCTTACAGTAATGGACTCCAAGATTGTGCAAGTGGCACTGAATGGGCTGGAGAACATCCTGAGGCTTGGAGAGCAGGAATCCAAACGCAGTGGCGCTGGCATTAATCCTTACTGCGCTCTTATTGAGGAAGCGTATGGTATGAGCAAAACACTTGGGGAAATCAGGGTATACAGGAATGGTTGCAAACCCATTGGAGTCTCAGCAGGCCCGGTTCTGTTAATTACCGTATCACTGTTACTGAAGATAACCTGCTCTTTGATAAGTCTCCAGAGTATTCTGTCTTCTTTGTCATCTTTGTCTGTGTAAAGATTGGAGACAGAACGTGCAGATCTTCTTTTCTTGATTCATACAGAGTAAAAGGTGTTAACAAGAAAACCACTGCAATTCTCAGCAGTAGAGGTTTACTAGAATGGCTAACACTTGGATTTCATTATAACATCATTCCCTGCTGTGTTATTTGTCTTTATATCTGACTTCAAAGCTTGAGTTTGCCCATGTGCTTAATGCCTGAGTTTAACTGCATTGTATACATATATATTACACAGGTCAGGAAATGGAGTCTCCATCTTTGGAAATCTGGAATACTCATCCAGACACATCAGATCTAATCTGGTGTTGGTTAGTACTGCTGGGATGGGCTGCAGGTTGGACTAGATGATTATCAGAAGTCTATTTCAGTTTACACACAGGTGATTCTGTAGTCAGAGTCTTCATAAAGAAAGTACTGGGAACATACTTCCAGGAAACATGGTCCTAAAAATCTCTTCAGAAAAAGTCTTTGAGTTTGAGGCCTTGTTCTTTACCCATTCAAGGTCGTTGATTTAGTTTTTGAGGGAAAGGGTAAAGGCAGACAGAAAGTACGAAACACAACACAGTTACAGAGATCTCTGTAGTTCAGACTGGCTTTCCTTGCTTCTGGAGAGTACAAGTTGGATAAAGGCCTGCATAGAGGGGCTTGTTCTTTCTGAAGGTGGGAGAGAATCATGGAACAGACTGAAAATTGTCATGGTCATATCCTTTGACTGAGCTGTAACTTTTATGTACTGTTTTTCTCTGCAGGCCTGGACAAGATCGAATTCCTGCAGAGCCATGAGAATCAAGAGATATATCAGAAGGCCTTTGATCTGATTGAGCACTACTTTGGAACAGAGGATGAAGACAGCAGCATTGCCCCGCAAGTGGATATCAACCAGCAACAGTACATCTTCCAGCAGTGTGAGGCTCCCATGGAAGGCTTCCAGCTTTGAGGTGCCCCTGTGCTGTCTGCTCCTCTACCTAGCCAATCCTGTTGTCGAGCCACAAGCCACCCGTGGAGTGATTCTCTCAGTGTTTTCCATAACCCTATTTGCGCTCATTCGCTTGCCTTGTGCACATGCTCTTACATACGTCTGGAAAACTTTTGGCTCTCCGTGGCAGGATGCCCCCTCCTTGGCAAGGGGTCGCCAGAATCACCCTTCTCCTCTAGATTCTGAATCTCTCCACTGTCATCTTTGTGGAGTTGAGGCACCTTTCTATACTTTGAGATAGTCCCTGTTCCTATTACAGGAAAGCAATCCCTCCTCCATTTGGCCCCCACTCCTGGCATCCAAGAGAAGGCTGCCTTTCTCTTGTATTTGCTGCAGTGTGTGCCTGCAGTGCAGGGAGACATTCAGCCTTTCTGAGAACGTAGCTGAATTCATCCCTCATGCTCTCCCCTGGATGCCTCTTTGGATGGCTGTGAGAGACGCGTTCAACCTTCACACGCCATCTACCTACCTTGCTGGGGTTATTGGCATGAGAAACATGTTACAAACAATGGAGTAAGTTCTCTGTCCCCTGCAACAACAGGCTGCGGTGGACATGTTTTATGGTTCTTGGTAATACTGAACACATCTGGCCCCAACCCATCTCAACACTGAGCTCCCAAGCTGGATTGCAGACCACTGTAGAGATTTGTATACCTTCACAGTTTTTCCTCTCCATCCACAAATAAAAAACCTGTGAATAGGTCACTCTTAACACCTCTCCAGAAATTACTTTCCAAAACAGCTTCTAGAATGGAGAAACTGTCCCCACTCTTGCTTGCCAGCACTGTATGATCCAGCCAGGCCTTCCTTAAAAATCAAGCCCTCTCTGGCTCCATGCTCCAGAGTCTGGTCCCTGGTAATCTAGTTATGGCTGAAAAGTTCCTGTCTGCCTCTACATTTTTACACAGTGTGACTTGAACAGATTTGTTTTCTGAAAAGTTAAGTTCTGAGTACAGAAATGGTAATTTGTAAGACTTGGCACAAGGAGTGTTAGATCTCCTTTTCATTTTCACAAGACAAGAGCTTCCTCTCCAGTTCACCTGATGGAATATAGTCCTCCTGGTCAAGGCTCTTATGTAACTAAAATGACACTACATTTGCAGGATAGTACTATTACATCTGGATCCACCTGGCCCTCTCATTTCACTTTTCCCTTTCGCTGTTTATGAGACTTCAGGTGAATTAGCATGGAACACAGGGTTCCTGCAGGTGACATCTGCAAGGCATCATTGACTGCATGGCAGCTGCTACATGCAGCTGGAGACTGCCCTTCTCCTAGCAGCATGTTTTTGGCTTTGCAACTTGCTTGGACCACAGACCTCTGATGCAAAGGCCAGCCACTCTTCACTGAGTTCAGCTGATACTGACACCAAATTCCTTCCACAGCTGGGGAGATGACACCTGATTGCAGGTGGCAGTTCCATTTCGGAGAATGCAATGGATTCCCTAGGCTGTCCGCTCCCCCCTGCACTGGGCTATGTTCTTTCACGCCGTTTTGGATGCTTGGAACACACATCTGTCCAGTATAAATATTTCAAAATCACCACTGGCAACTGCAGCGTCGTGTACCTGTGGTAAATGTTTGAGGCAGAACAATCTTCAAGACCCTCATGACTCCTCTCAGTGATAAGCCACTGCAAAAGCAAAACCAGCCCATCGGATACAAAATTATAAAAACACCTAAGTCACTTGTCATACTGCTGAAAGAAGCTAGGCAAAGGCCTGAACATCAGCTCTGTGTGACCATTATTTAAATAAAGTCTTCTGTCTCTGCTTCAGGATGGAGACTCTGACCTGTGTGACCACTGCAGAAGCCACCTGCTGTCTCCCTAGCTAAGCCCGTTGGCCTCCACTTTCCCTCTCCCAGTTATTTTCTCTAGTGCTGCTTTGTGCTGAAGGAACATTTAGTTTACCGCACTTGATCTGTAAATGGACTTCAATTCTTTGTAATTTTAGGGGGTTAATTTTGGTGGTTAATTTAAAAAAGAAAAAAAACCCCTCAATGTTGCCTTTACATCACATATAAATAACTGTGTTTCTCTTTTTCTTGAAGGGTGATAGAAGCACTGATTAGTAGCAAAATCTTGTTGTAGCTTTTGGATTTTTTTGTGCTGGATTTTTTTACGTGTAAATTTCCAATAACATGTCATTTCTATAAGATTTGTTTAAAACCATGTACCTCTTATTGGATGGTATAAAAATGCTACATATTTTGTAAACAAATCTGAGCAAAGTGTGTGTGCATATATTCTGTATATTCATATATGTATATTCTGTGTATATATACACTAGCGTGCATATATACATATACACACACACGTATATACACACATGCATAAAGTGTGTGTATATATATACGTACCTATATATCTATATATATAAGTGTTTTCTCTTCCAGGCTAGTGAAAGCAATGTGGTGCATTGGCGTTTCCCTCCCTTGCCCCCCAGGAAAGTAATGACAATTGCCTCTAAATGAGTGAATTAAAAAAGAGTCCATTTGAGCTGACTGGTGTGCCTTCCTGTGTAAGGAGCCTGGCCAGTATTTGTTACTTTTGCCGTGGATATGTGAATTCAGAGCAGATAAGTATATGGTATGTTCATTTGAAGTGACAGGCCTGGTTGATGCAGGTAATATTGTTGTCCTAAATACTTAGACTGTGTAAGGCATTTGACTGGTACTGCATAATATTTTGAGTGAAAACCACACCAATACGAGAATCATCATGGCACACATTTAATGGATTAAAATGTGGCTCACTCATAGGTCTCAATGTAATTTTAAATGGTGCTTAATTGAGTGTATTTCCATCAGGATCTTCCAGCAACCAGTTCCTGGTGTTGCTTTACTTAGCCTTATTAATAGGTTGAGAAGAAACAAAATCTACTTCTAACAAAGGCTGCAAATTAAATGGGTACAGGAGTGAGATCAGACTTGTGAATTATAAAAGATCACTGATACAGAGTGATCAGAATTACTTGGTAAGCCAAGGACAAGTAAACTTATATTTTTACAGAGCCAAACTTGCAGTGTAGCATTACCCATCTAATAAATAACATTCAGGCCACAGATGAAGGACTGGAGGAGAAGTTTTGGAGGAGAAGTGCCAGTGAAAATATGAGGATCATTAATTATATCATATTGCTTGAACACTGCTTCCTAACACAGTTCTGTGTGGCTGTGTCCCCTGCTAGAAGCACTGAAACCAGTGTTCTCTGCTCTCCTGAAGGATGTGCTCAACAGGGACCATCCCAGAGAATGCCTCTAGCTGCCACTTTTGTGAAGGTCACTCTGTTTTGAATGCTGGTTTGTGTCTAAATAAGAGGCAGCATGGTCTCAAGTAGAGGGTAAGTGAGGGAGCTGTTGGAGTTCTTGGGTTCGTCTCTTAGCTCTGTCAGGCAGCATATAATGCTAGAAAGGTGTCTCATATATTCTTCAAAATTGAAATACACACATTGGTTTCTGTCTGCTTTGGAGGCCCGATCTAAGCATCTTCCAAAAGCCCCAGAGGCTGGTAATGAGAAATTTACTGAATTCTTTTTGAAACATCAGGAATGAGGTGGAAGCACTGCACTGAGATTTTAACAATGTCCGTTTTAAACTGGGTGTTAGAGAAAGGAAGATGCAGGACTGCCTGAAATTGCTATCTAGCAGTCCAGCATGCAGATCTGTAATGCCATTAAAGTTGTGGTTTTGCTTGGGCAGCAAACAGGAGCCATCATTCTTTCTGTTGGTAAAGTTTCCAACCATGGAACATGACAGACAAGGTCAGTGTCTTGGATTCATTTCAGGAGGATACAAAGGATGATGGAGCAGGTTATTGAAAGCTCAGTAACCAAGCCAGGGCCAGCACCTGCGGTCCTGGGAAGGTATCACACAACCATTTGAAGGAACTGCTGTCTAGAGCCTTCAGCCTGTTCCTAAATTCTTGTTTGTTTCTTGATGCCAACCAAATACAGGTGGTTGAAGACCCTTTGCCTAATGTTAAAAGAAGGGAGGAAGGCAATGACCCTGGACCTACGTATTCTTGGACCTGCCTTTTTTAATTTTTTTTTTTACTATCAACACCCACAACTATTGAAGAACTAGATTGCACTAATGGTGCTACATGGGACAGTGCTGCTGGCAATACACTTCTTTGCTTTTCTGGGGGCTTCCACAACAGCTGTCTTACTTCTCTGCACTTGGATCTCTTTGCCAGCTTAAAGTAAATCCCCATCTCTTCCAGTATGTTGGTTTTTTTTTTGTTTTTTTTTTGGTTTTTTTTTTTTTTGTGTTTGTTTGTTTGTTTAATTTTTTTTTTTTTCTGCTGAAAATTGGCACAGCACACCACTGGTACTCTCCCATGCCAATTTTAGACTTGAAGGTCTTCCTTCAGGTGCCTGAGTCTCAGTAGAGAAGTAAGCAAGACCCTCTGTGTACTGCTGTGGCCACGTCCTGCGATGGCTCCCGCATGATGGCTCCCGCATGTTCCCCTGAGGCAGTGTTGCAGTTGTCAGGTGATTGCTGCATGTGGAAGTTCCAGTTGCCTCTGGACCAGGCACAGCAATAAGGCACATGGTATAGGATTGATATACTGGACTGTTCTGGATAAATGGGAATGGTTTTACAGACCAAGCCAAAGGGGAGAAAGAAAGTGAGGTACTATTTAAGGCATAGTATGTTCCTTCCAGTGTGCAGTGTTGAAAGGCTTTGGGCTGAAGTTGAGCTCTCAGTGATCTGCGTGTTAAGTTCTCCCATCAGCTGCTTTGGCCAGAAATGTGTGCTGGTTTTGTAGCCACTGTCAGTGTTTAGAAGTGCTTCTTGGAAGCCATCACATCAGGAAAGAGGTGGTTCCTTTCACTGCCTTGCTGAGAAAGATTTACATCATTTTATAGTACCCAGCTACTTGCGAAGAAAACGGTACTGTGGTTGGGAGCAAGCTGGAGACCACACAAAGCCCATGGTCTTGGGCTTTGGTTTGAGACTTGAGCCTATGCAAAAGCAGAAAGAAAACACAAAGTTGGGCAGTGATGCAGCGTCTTAATGACAGATTCTAAAATGGTGGAGATATCATGGTGCCAGAAGGATACATGGAGCTTTTGTCAAACCACTGGACCAGACTTAAGTTTTTGAGTAAATAGCATAAAGCTTATAGAAATTTAAGTAAAACGAAAAACTGGTGACTGTTGCTGCTCTGAAGTGTTGCTTTCGAAATGGTGTTTTGCATATTTTTATTTGAAGTACTTTACCAGTTGGATAAGTCCAGATAGTTTTATTTCCAAAAC
Organism: Bombycilla garrulus; assembly: GCA_013400315.1. Classification (NCBI taxonomy): domain Eukaryota; kingdom Metazoa; phylum Chordata; class Aves; order Passeriformes; family Bombycillidae; genus Bombycilla; species Bombycilla garrulus. Next base: position 217,296 of record VXBU01015252.1, read on the forward strand.
TAGGAGAGGTACCTGCCAGTTCTGTTCACAGAGTGCATTCAGAGGTGTGTATTGAAAAGGTGATATTTTTGAGATGCACAGTTTTAAGCTTTGCCATAAGCATAAATCACAAGTTTTTCTTAACAGAAACCTGAAATGCTGTCTGAAATGCATGTTCTCTTTTTTGGTGTCATTTAGTACATATATGACCACAGGCATGTAATCAGGCAAGATTTTGCTTTGGTTCCCACCTGTGTGCCTGCTGGTGTGGCTAAGAACCAGCATTACCATTGAAAATCTTTTCATGTACACTTGCAGTGAAATTAAACATGGCTTGCATTCAGTGCTAATTAAGTCCACGAATCTGTGCAATTCTGCTCTGCTTGACTGACAGTGTACTTATGATAATTTCCACCCAGAGAATCTGATGATGGATCACTGTGTCACCTGAAGGTTGTGACTTCTGTGGTGCAACTGATGACAGAGCTTGTCTGATGGGTTGCATCTCACTGTGGTACCCAGAAATGCAATTCATAGATGAACTGCAGCAGCTGGTGAAGATCTACCCTGCATTTTTTTAGGGCTTTTGATTCAGCAGTACTGCTAGTTTTTAGGGGTACAACAAAAATAATCTCCCTCTCACTCTGAGAAGGTTCACAAACTGATTTTGTTGAGCTGGTATGTCTCTTGTGGTTTTGGGGTCCTGAGGTCCAGTCAGCAGGTAGTAAATAATTTTGAGTAACTGAGCAGTCCTGACACTTCCAATCTACATTTCCTTCCAAATGAACTGAAAGGAGGAAGGAAAATACTTTCCCTGGTTGCTGCAAGCTCTTCAACATGAATAGTGTGTGCCAGAAATAGCACTCTTGAGGCAGGTAATCTCTAGGTGGGCCTACTATGATGAAAGCACAGACAATTTAAAAGAGCAAAATCTGTATAAATTGAACTGAGATTCATAAAGAAAGTAGCAGAGAGCAGGAATGCCTGATTGACTTTCTCATACTCATGTGCCTCTAGTACAGGTTGAAGCTACTGCTCAGTACTCCTCAAAATACTGAAATTCCTCATCTCTGTTCCCTCAGCTTGGATGTTCTTTCATCTCACTGCCAGCTCTGCTGGGACCACTCTTAGGTGTCAGCTGCAAGACTGTGGTTCTCTGGAATGCTATTTCACTCTTCATCTCCTTCCTTGTTTCTTGAAGGCAGGCAGTGCTTCACAGAAAGTTATCCCTCACTTAGACAAATGCAGACAGAATAACAGGACCTAGACCAGGGAATTAGGCTTTCTAATACCTTAGGAGCATTTTACTGATGTTGATGCAGGCTCAAGGGTTCCCTTAATCATTGTTCTGTCTTGCACAAGAGGAACACGTGGATTATTTGAAGTAGTCAGTACCGATGCAGAATAAATACAATTCCATTCTTGCAGAGGAAACCTGAAATAGTCAGTGATAGTGGATGACTGGCTAGTGAAGGTATTTGTTTGAACAAGCATGGGTGTACAAATGGAAACCAAATGACTGTTCTTTTGTGTACAGTTACGTTCCTGTAAGTGGTAAGTAAGAATGTGAGACTTCATGCAGTGGATTGGTACCAAGAATGCAGGTCCTGCAGTACTTTAGAAGATGCTTAGTCTGGTGCGCAGCACATGGGAAACAATTACATTGCCTATCCAATGTGCTTATGTGTCCTGTCCCACTATGAAGAAAAGAGTTTGGAAGAAAGGGGCAGTCAGTAGGAGAAGAAAATAAGTATTTCTGGTTTTATTGATTAGAGGACAGCGTATTTATTCTTTTTTGAACATGAGTGTACGGAACTAACATACAGCAAACAGGTGATGATATCTTCCTCTCAGTGCTGAAAGGGACTTTGCTTTTCTACCCCAGTCCTTGATCTTTTCATTTCCTCCTCTACGGTTTAGCAGATGCACCTTCTGCTCTCAGCTGGGCTTTCTTCTCCAAGTTTAGGCTCGTAAGAGATTCATGTCTTTTCACAGCCTACAATGTAATAAGATCATCAGTTACCACCTGAAGGAACATGGAGTTGAAACTTGAATCAGTAAGTTAAAAAATACCTGACCTCTCCTTACCAAGGCACAGTTCTGTCAGCTTTAATGCCAGGAAGCCAAGAGGGTTAAAATAAAATATTGAGAGATGATTTTGGTTGAAAGTAATTACTTCTCTGTGAATAAATTAAACCCTTTTATCAAGGCACTAGCAGATATATTCTGTGCTTCTGGTCAGGATCTGATTTTCACAAGACAGAGGTACTAGAAACAGAAGTTAAACATATTCACATACTCAGAAAATATTTTAAGATGGAAGGGACTACATGGATCATCAATTCCAGCTCTCCAGTGAAAGGCCCACTGGGGTATCAAACTTGCAACCTTGGCATTATTAGCACCATTCTCTGGCCAACTGAGCTCAGCTCAGGAACCATAAATAATTCCAGCTGCTTTGAAAACAAGGATTCCAAAGTAGCTGTCCTCTCTTCCTGGCATTTGCATTCATACTACTCCAGTACAGAGGAAAAATTCTTCCACTGTTTCACTTCAGAGTGCTGCATCCTTTTCATTTTAATAGTCAAATCCTGACAGAAATGTCAGGTGACCCTCAGTAGCTCACAGTGCTGGAGTTCAGAATGTTGCTACTTTCAGGGTTTCTCTAGAACACAGCAGTCCATAGAAACCAGACCTGAACATTGGCATCAGAAGAAAGCAAAACAAATAAGGGTCTTCTGCCATGCAGATACTTTAAGCTCTGGAGTTTTTGTTTGTTTTGTTTGGTTTTTTTTTTACAGAAAGCATCTTAATGGTGACATCATCCTTTTCTGATGGGAATTAGTCAATGAGGGTCACTTCTGGGGAACCAGGAGGACTTGCTAAAATTTTGTTCAGTGATAAAATGACAAAAAATCCCAAAACAAACAAAAAAACAAACCCCCAAAGCAGGACAGTACTAAAAATCCATAGAGGAACTAAGAAGTTTAAATGAAGCTTTATTTGCCCTCATCAGCTGCAATTCTGTGCTCACCTCTTTCCCTCTGATCACCATGGTAATGCATCCCACTATTGTCAAGGCAATCATGACATAGCTGAACTTCACACGCAGCCTGGTCTTTGCTGCTCTCACTGTCTCAAGCCTCAAGAAAGAACAAAAGAACAGACTTGTCATCAGAGATGCAAATAACTCACTTGGCTAATTATTTAATTTCTCATTAATGCTGTCTTGGTAGTTTTGTGTAATGCTAACAGCATGTGGCTCTTTGCGCAAAGAAGTTCTACAAGAACAGGAAAGGCTGATCCCTAAGTACCTTGGGATATACTTGGTAACAGAGGCATTCCCCTCAAAGCTGGAAACAAACACAACTTTTTAAACTTTAATCACTCAATTGTTCCAATACTGCCTTTGCAGACCACTTGACTGCAATGCAAAGGAGGAAGACTGCAGGTTTTAAGTGTGTATGTTCATTATGGAAAGAATAGGAAAAAGAGAGGAATGGTTTAACCAGCACAGTATTTTTTTTACTGTCAGCTCCTTCTGTGCTCACTCCCACCTCCAATATCTGTAAAGTCAGGGAGAACTCATCTGTATTATAACTGTGATGCATTTAACATAGTAAACAATGCATTTTTCTCTCAATAGCAGAAGTCTGGTAAAACCCAACATACAGTGTTTTAACAGTTGAGAGTTTCTTGGGCAGAGGGAAGCATTAGCACAGCTTTGCAATTTCTTCTGCCTGAACTTCAAAATAGTTTCATTTATGATGCAGTCTTATTTTCCAACAAGGTGCTTCCTCTGCTACAGGACTTGAAAATGCAATAAGTAACACACAGGCTGTTGAATGCAACACTCAGAAATTTTGAGCAGGACTTGGTAAAAGACCAGTGGTCCCCACTCCTGGCTGGAGTAAATAGTCTCAAAGTGATCTGCTCTCCTGAGAAACTAAGGAGGCGTGGAGGATTGTAGGCTTTCCAACATCAGCTTTGGACAGAGGAACTTTTTAAATTAGTGTTTTTGGGATTTTGTTTGGTGTGTGGTTTTCTTTTACTTTTTTTTGGTGTTTTTTTCTTTTTTTTTAATTCCAGGGGCTTAGCTAGCCACCAGTAGCTATACCACCCTTTTGGGAAACCTGTTCCCTACTCGGCTGTTATCTTTTAAAAACCAGAAGTCCTCCAGCAGAACAGCAGCAGTTACTAACACCTTCCAGTTGTACATGTGAAGAGTAAAAACAAAAGATCATTTATTTTGAGTTAAACTCTAAAAATCATTCTACCTAAATTGCATCTTGGTTACAGCAGGTTTTAAGTCTGTGTTAGAGAGAACAATGCAGGAAAGGCCAATGAAGCATCAGTGCTTTTTAGAAGTGCTTTGCACAATAACTAAAGACCTACACCCTCTATATTTAACTCTCCTCGCAGAATTTAGGACAGATAACTCCCTTCTCAAGGAGGGCTGATATTCTCACTGATTATATTTGGCACATGACAAAATTCCAGAAGACTGGAAAAAGCACCAACATTGTGTGATGAAAAGAAATGCATCAAACTAGGTTAATTATACCTCAAAACTAACATGGAGAATGGATTTAGTGGAACTGGGAAATTATTACTGAACATAAACATGAGCGAATATGGAATCTGTTACTACATTTGGAAGGAAAAAAAAGATACTTAAGGATCCATGGATAGTTCAGCATGGTAAATTACACAGGACCTGAGAGCTGAGAAGTTTTGTTCTTGTTTTTGTCAGAATATTGATTTGAGTACAAGATTTCTGATGATAGGGAACAAACAAATCCATCTACAATGAAACTAATGGTTAATTTTAGCATCCAGGTTATTTGCTTCTGCTAATAATCTGCAGTGAAAGTCTTGAGTGCAGGCTGCAATTAAGCTGAAATGCACAGTAGTAGAATTTTAAAAGGTTTACTAGTTAATTTTGGAAATACTTTAGATGTGTTAAGAATTTACAGGAGCAAAAGGTAGATATCTAAACATAACTTGCATTTTAAATCAGTTCAGTGGCTAAGTTTAACATTTGTTTAATAAATAGGTTGCTTCACCACATTTTACAAGATTACTGAGTTAAATCACAAGCCCTTACAACCCACAATTAATCTCAGATTAACAAATTAATCTCAGAACAGGAATACAAGGTTTTGTGCTTTTATAGTTCTCAGTTGTCTTCTGAGATTTGGCTGAATTATTTGTCTAAATAAAAAGAATTCCCTATGCACTTGCAAAAATGGTCAGCTTTTATCAGAAGTTGGTTTGTCCTTTCAATAAACTACTGAAATGAATCATTCTGCTAACTTGGTTTTCTTAAAAACACTCATAACAAGTGTTTGGTATGCAAAGATATATGAAGTGATAGTAAGTTTTAATAATTCACTCCTGCATGTATTTCAAATGTAGTTTTAAGAAAAATTATTCAATACAAAATTAAGGGATTCCACTTCTAACAAAATTCATTCATTATGATATATTTAAACACAGGGGTAGATTTTCAATTCCCACGTGGTGCATCCAAACAAACAGAAAATATTTAAGAGGGCAGCTACATCATTTTCTTACTCAAGTAATGCAAGATTTACTGTTTCTTTTCAATCCAAAGAAATACATGTATTTAAAACCACTACGAGCATGTTTGAACTACCACTAAGAGTGTTTTTTAAACTAATAGTTATGTGCTGTTGATAAGTTTGATCTTTATTTTTGGCGTGCAAATCAAAACATCCATTTTTATTTTCTGCTTTTCACACTGGACAAAGCTTTGACATTAGGACTCAGCAGAAACAGAAAAATTTTGACTATGTATAGTTAGGGAGCCTTGACACAGTTTGTTAGTTTAAATTCCCACAGTAAAGGAAGTTGGCCCATGGCCTTTAAGGAATCATTAATAAATACTTTATATGAGTTTCAGTTACTTTATAGCTGTATATGAAACTTTCCCACAGCAAGAGACTGATATATAATGAAAAACACTCGAAAAAGCTCACACTAATGTTTGAAAAAAGCTTTCTAATTGTGAGAGAAGAGTGAAAATGAACTGATCTGATGTGGTTTTCTAATGAAACAACTGTGCAAACCTCATTCCTTTTTAGAAAAGTTACTCTGGAGTTGCACTCAAGTAACTTATTTCTGCATAGACAAAGTCTCTCTTACAGCTTCAAAAGTGACACTTACGAGACAGTCTCTGGTATGTCCTCTGCCTTTTTGAAATGGCCTGCCCAGACTAAAAACCTTTTCTCCCACTCTGTAGGCTTGTATCCAGGCACCCCCGAAGCAAATCGACCTAAAAACCCCCAACAAAACGCACAAACAAAGACAAAGGAACAAAACACCACCAAAAACAACAGTCAGAGAGGCTGGATGGTCATCGCTATAACAAAACCAGTTAGGGTGAGCAGTGCAGAACTCTAAATATGATTGCTAGAGGTGTTTAGAGAATGAAAAGTGTATCACAAATCAACTAAATCAATTAAATATGGATTAAACTGAAGCCATGTAAGGAAAGACAAATCCTTCCCAAAACCTCTGTATCTGCAAGTCTAAATATGCAGTTGTTCCAACATCTAAGCTTCCTAAGGTGCTGTTTTTCTACTTCATCTGAATAAGGTAAAAAAAAAAACAAAAAGGGGAAAAATGAAAAAGAAATCAAGAAATCAAATGGAACACCTATAGAAAAGCCAACATGCTGCACAATAACCAATAAAAGTCAGTGTAACATCACACAATGTTTACTTTTTTGGGCAGTGTAAGATTTTGTCTTACTGAAGGCATCAATAAACAGCTTTTAGGCAAAGACCGGACACACAATTTTCAGGTAAGTCTTTCAAACTCTATATACAAAATATTCATAATGTAACAGGGGAAGCTTTTCATACATAACATACTATTAAAATCTAAGAAACAAAGTGCAAAGATAGACAGCTTTTTCCTGTTCTCTTAAACAACATGGAGGATCCTGCATGGCCATGTTCTTCCTCATGGATTCATGAATTATTTAGGAAGTAGGGTGGATGGAGTTTGCTGACAATGCCAGGTTATTCAAAAACATAAAGAAGAGGGCTGAGCCCAAAATGCACAACCCAGAGTCAGTGAATTGGCTGGGGAACTCCCTTGTCCATAAACAGGAGTCAATTCCACTTCACACACAAATGCCCAAATAACAGACTCTACCCTAACTTGTTAATCATTACCTGGGCCTGAGCAATGCCTCAGAGTTCCACAGGGATTTTGGCAAGTAACAGAAAAGAAAAGAGAGTAACTGTCAATGATCAGGACCTCAGACAAACACAATGGCATTACTGTGCCTCTGTGTAAAACTGTGACTCCAGCTTTCTGAGAAGCATGGGAAATGCTTAGAGGGAGCTGAAATAGAACAGGCATAGGTATGGAATGGTCACCATGTAAGAAACTGTCACAGACTGAGACCCTTTGGCCTGGAAAAGCAGTTACTGAAGCTCTCTTGAGCCCAGCAGAGCATTGTAAAAGACACTGGGAGTGTGAGTTATAATGAGGTCTTTCTTTGGAAGGGCTGCTGAATAAAGGAAAATGAGATTATGAAAAAGTGCACATCGGGTTAAAAAACAAACACAAGACTGTAGCTGATGTATTTTTTCTTAGAGAATTTTAGCATTCATATTCTTAGAGAATGTGGATGCTAAAATACATCCAGCTTCAAGAAACTGGGCAAATCCGTGGGGGAAAAAAAATCCAGTGAGGACTATTAAACACCAAGATGCCACCTCTGGGGCAGCGGTGTAGAGGAACCCTCTTCCTGTAGGTTGCCATTCTCACTTCACAAAAACATAAGGGAGTTCCTTTACTGGCCTTGCTGGAGACCGCACACTTTAAAGGAGACCTTTTATCCTACGCAGTGCAGCTAATTCATGTTTTTAACACAGTAATGCCAAACATCTGTACACTCCTTTTCTCTTGCATGGGTGGGCCATAAGGAACTTGTGTTACAGGGAGCACAGGAACTATCCCATATATAGTGAAAAAATGTTTCATGGCCTCAGCTTTCCCTGACCAGCTCCACTCTTAAACATGAGCAATTCAGACTCTTCCCTGCAGGGCATGTTCAGTTTTTGGAACAGCTGGAGGTGGCTGCACTCTGAAAAACTGCAAAAGTCTTTCAGCTCACACAAAATTCCTAACCATGAACAGTTTACAGTGAGGCTGAACAGGCAGTTCCAGAGCAGAGCAGAGGAGCCTCAGTGTAGGAGTGTGCACTAGATAAGGTTCTGGTGATCTGCTACAAAGTGAAAGTTGTGTGATTGTTACAGTGGAAATATCGACCCCTGTTTTTTAGTTATAAAACAAGACTTTACCAAATTTAATGCTCCATTTTCAGTCTAGAGACCAGAACTCTCATAAAATCAGGGTTGGCCAAATTTCTGTTCAGATGAATGCAGCATGGATATGCAAGTATTCTGTGGCAGGAAACATTCCATGACTTTATCAAAGACTCTTACGCTTGGACTGAAGGTCTTTCAGGGGTTTAATGCACAGCTTTCTGCTTATCTTCGGGTCCACTCTCTCAGTCATTCTCAAAACCAAGGCAATGTTTCTTCCCAGCAGCTGAACAGCCCTATCTGGGAGAGAAAGCAGAGGAAGCAAAGAGGCCAAATTTAACCCAGAGCAATAGAAAGTGGGAACCAGCTTTTCAACTAAAGCATTTAGGTGTTTTTTTTTTTAATACAAGAGGAAAAAAAGAAACAAAACCAATAGGTACAAATGAAGACAAGAAGTACCAGAATTAGTTGTAATAGCCTACCAAAGAAATTAAAAGTTGTTCATAAGGTATGCCTTGAGCTTGCTCAGTAATGTTACAAAGAAAAATGTGAATGCAATTAAATTCATTTAGGAAAAAAAAAAAAAAAAACCAAAACGCAAGATAACGTCCTACCAGCAATTTCTAAGACACTTTACACAGCAGTTTCGAGGAACTCATCCATACATATGCTTCAGATACACTTTGGATGGTGCCATTTCAAGGACTGCACACCAGCATTCTACCAATCTTGTCACATCCCAAAAGCATTGACAGAGTCAAGTCAAAAAAACAGAATCTTTAGCCCTGAGAGATAACTACTTTGTAGTGCACTACAAAAGGCCAGGGCACCTTATATACAAACACATACTTTAAAGAAGGCTCTTCTAAGGCATTGATTAATGCAATGAAAAAGTTCGGGGGAAAAAAAAAAAAAAACAACCAACCAAACTAACTCAGGCAAAAAGAGCACTTTGAAAAATATAAAATGAATTATTTTTCTTCCTTCGTTATACTGTCTGAAGGTGTCTCCTAAGGCCCTTTACAGACCCTTTACTTTCGAGGAATAATGCACTCCCGCTCTGAAAAACCAGTCATTTACATTACAGGTGACACCCCCAACGAAACCAGACCCTTTCCGAGCTCCTTAGAGAAACTGCGGAACAGGCCCGCTCCCGTCACTGTTTTGGACGCCGGTCCATCAAACACGGCCCTTCACCCTTGGCTTCGCCCTCGCCGCGGCGCAGGCCGGGCCAGGCCGGGGCCGCCCTCTCCGGGCCCGGCCCCTCGGGCTCCCGGGGAGGCGGCGAACCGGCGGCAGCGCCGGCTAGGACCCGGGGCTCGGTCACTCCCCGCCTGCTCGCCTCTCTCCGCACTCACCGGCGGGGCCGCACATGGCGGTGCTCGGGCCTGCTGGCGCTGCTCAATGTCACCGCCAGGCCCCACCCCGGGCCCCGATTGGCGGGAGCCTCGCCGGGGACGCTCGGGGCCGCCGGGGCCGGCTCCGCCTTCGCCTCCGCCTCCGCTGGGAGCGTCCGGAGCTCTCGCCGCGGCTGCGGGAGGCGAAGGGGC
>VXBU01015252.1:227157-237261 GCA_013400315.1 Bombycilla garrulus
GGGAAGGGAGCAGGGTCCGGCCTTCCCCCTCTCCTTCCCTCGTTCCTCCGGTCGGAGCAGGGCCCGGCACCTCCCCTTCCCCACAGGGCCCTTTACCGAGACGCAGCGGGAGATCCGCGGGCGCCTCCGCGGCGTTGAAGGGAGCACGTGGTGCCACCCGGGTCCCCGGCGGTGCGAGCGGGGCCCGGGCCGATGGGTCCGTGGGAACCGGCCTGTTTCTTGAACCCGGAATCCCAGATTATCCTGAATGGTTAGGGACCCGCAGGAATCACCGAGTCCGGCTCCTGGCCCTGCGCAGGACACCCCAGCCTGATGTGCCCGGGAGGATTGGCCAAACACATCTTGAACTCTGTCGGGCTTGGTGCTGCGACCACTGCCCTGAGGAGTCTGTTCCAGTACTCTGCCACTCCGTGTGAAAAACTTTTTCCAGCGATTCAAACTGAACGTCCCCCAACTTAGCTTCACTCCCCCCGGAATGGTGGGAGGTTTTATTCAAAGTTTGCCGTTTTGGTGCAGGTTGTGCCCAGTTTCCTGTGTGGAAGCTGGGACAGGGACTTGGGCAGAGGCTCTTCAGCCGGTCCGTGCTGCTTGCAGGACCAGGGGACTTCAGGAGGCGTCAGTAACTCACACTTGCTCTGGCCTTTGCTGCCAAGGAAACTCCGTGCTTTTCAGCACATACTCCTGCGTGTGGGGTTGTTCCTCTGGTCTGCTTCTAACTCTTTGTAAGGGATCCGATTTAGTTTCTATTCAAACGCTGAACTATGCAAATTTTTTGTAGTAGGCTTTTCTGAGAGATGTTGTCTCTCTCTCTCTCTGTCTTTTAATACAGGAGCTGCTCAGGGTGATGAGGACAATCGATGATAGAATTGTTCATGAATTAAACACTACGATTCCAACAGCTTCCTTTGTGGGGAAAGTTGATCCTGGCCAAACATGTAAAGAGCTGTACAAGTCTGTGAGTGTGCACACCTTCCACTTCCAGCTCTCTTCCTGCTGCTTTGCCATGTCCAGTGGCCAGTAAAGCATCCTCAGGTTCTGAGGAAGACACTGCCTTGGTAGATCCTGCTTTGTGTATTCCTAACTGTACTGCTCAACGTCCCCACACATTGCTTCAGTTTAAAACCATGCAGGGAAGTTCTGCAATACTGATCCTTCGAGGATCTTTTAAAAGGGTGCTTGCTTTTCCTGCTGCTCGGCAAGACTCCTTCTCATGTTTACCTTTGACTTTCGATCAACTTGGTAAAAGTAAGAACTTGAATAAAAGAAGAGTAAAAGAAGTCTGAATTGAGAGTAGCTGCTGCTTAAAGCAGTGTTGTTTCCTACATGTGGATTATGAATTCAAAGGGGTTTCTATAGGCATAGCAATATCATGACTTTAGAAAGTATCTCTTTAAACTTATAACTTGGAGGTTTTTTATTCTCTGATGAGTCACTGTGACTTTCTTTCTCTTCCCTCTTAGCTTATGGATGCTCACACCAAGAGAGAAAGAATCATCAAAAACTGCATCTCTCAGACTTCTGCTGTAGTGAAAACTCTCAAAGAAGAGAGGGAAAAGGCCAATGAAGATGTAGCATTATTAAAGCAACTCAGGAAAGAGCAGACAAAGGTGAGTGATGGAGCCTTCTAGAGGTCACTTAGAGAGGAAGAAGTGGGTATCTTTCCCAAACAGAAATACCAGTGTAATGGAGAGAACCTGAGTCAAACATTCTCTTCCAGGGTTCTTGTTTGGTCTTGTGAGAATTATTTTCCCAAGGCCTCAAGGCAGAGAGCTGCTTTTATCCTGCAAGTGGAGCATTTCCTGAGATTCTTTGACACAAATGCTGTAGAAAAAACATTCTTTCCCATGGTGGATTCTAACCTTCACTGACTGACACCACTGAGGCACAGCTTAACTTTTCCTGTTCTCTACAAGATGCTCCCAGGCAACTTTGAATTCCACTTACGCAACCTTTTTGCTGTTTGGTATTTCTTGGATTAATACTTGGAGTACCTTGTGATGGTGTGAGAGAGACTTCTGGGTTTTCATGCAGAATTCTAATGTGCAAGTGGCCTCTCAACCTTCTGGACGGTGGGTGGAAAGTGTACTTTACCACAGGTGACCAGAGGAGATTGAGTATCAGAAGGGGAGAAAGGAACCCCACTGAAGTTTTCACCCCACTTTAGGGCCTTTTTTGTAAGGAAAAGGAGAGAGAGAGAACTGAGAGAACCATGTGGCAGACGAGCAGTTTTAAAGCCTCACTTATTGAACTGCAAACAAGCATGGATACTAGTTTGGAAAAGAGTGGTAGCTTACCATTTTCTACAAATTTTGTTAGCAGAGCCAATTCTTTAAATAATTCAGTTACTGAGCCCGAAATCTCTCACTGAAAACACTGGGAGGATCACAATGATAATGTTTAATGATTGGAGGTGGCTTCAAATGTTAAAAGCAATCCGTGATTTAGAAACATCTAAAAAATTTTTTATTAGATCACCTCAGATTTGTACTTGGACCTTATGAGGTGTGATCCCCCCCCCTTTTTTTTTTGGCTCTTCAAAACACAGAGACTTGTGTTTTTTCTACAAGTCAGAAAAGCTGTCTTGACAGAACAGAAATCCTGGTTTTAAGAGTCGGAATTTCAAATATGTGTTCGCTTGCAATACAGATCTCTTTTCCCTTTTTATGGGTGCTTCTTTCATCCTGTTAGTTGTACAACTTAGAGGACTTAATACAGAATTATTACTTCTGAGTCACTGAATGAGAAAACTTGGAGCAGTAGTTTCTTTGAGCTGCTAAAGATCCTCTGAGTGTTTATTTTATAGAGACTTATCCTGGCTGTCCAGTCACTCAATGCTGGATTGTTATTTCAAACAGACTGAAGTCCTGTTGAGTTGGAGATAGTGCATCCAACACCTGTAGCAACTCTGTATCCCTGGATATCTTGCTTGGAAGGTTTTTAGTGGGATTGTTGTCTTGGCTTCTACCTGTTCACCAGGCCTCTGATTGGAACCATGTATCGAAAATGGTTCTCAGTCTGTTGTGTTGGAGGCTCCAACAAGAATACATCCTAAGTTTGGGCAAAAAATGGCAGATGGTTCTTAAATCTCCTACTGTTGCTTCAGGACCAAATTACCTGAACACAACTGTCACAACTGTCCCTCGGGGTTTCTAATAGGTGTGAAACAAAGAGTTTCTTACCCTTCTCGTGGGTCAAGTGAATGCTCAAGTACTGTGTATTGGTGGTAGTTCTTGCCAGAGCTTTTGCATCTGTGTAGAGCTGATTTATCCTGCAGTGGTGACATAAAATATTAACTGGTTCAGACAGCACCAATGTCATGTTATCAGACTGCAGACCCTTTTTGGTCAGTGCACTGAATAGATGGCAAATGAAGCAGAGAGGGTCTGTTCATAACCTTAGTTTTAAATCCAGAATCCTGGCTGGATTCCTAGCTTTGCTGCCATCTTCATACGTGACTCTAATAATGCAAGAGTGGTAACTCAAGGCTGAAGAGCTAACCCCAGTCCTGGCATTCCCTGTGCTGAGTGCTTGAATTAGGTGCAGTTATTTGTGCCTGTGAAGCCATCAATATTAATCAGTTAATTGCTAGCAAATCTTGATGGGCATTGTTTAGGAACAGAGCATGAGAAATCAGGATCTACTGCCAGGCTTGCTTTGTGAGTCTGCCTTCACTGTGCCCTTGCAGACCTGTGTGTGCCCTGAGCACTGGCTGAGTGGAAGAGCCATGCTCCCAGGGTGATTACACATCCCTTAGGTTTGCACCATCAGAGGAAGTGTGCACCTGGTGCTAGGGTTGGGAGCTGGAAAGTTGCATTGGTAATAAATACTGAAGGCTGCAGGGAGATCTGTTTGACGATAACCTTTTTATCTGTTATTTTCTGCAGTTGAAATTGATGCAGTCGGAGCTCAATGTTGAAGAAGTGGTAAACGACAGAAGCTGGAAGGTACTCATCATTTAATAGTGATGATGTTGTGTCCCAGCAGACAGTCCTGCACTGCAGGTGTGGGACTGGTGCCTTATGAAGCAGGTTAACTGGAAATAGATAAGAGCAGTGCTGGGGGAAGTGCTTCAAGTCGGTAGTTTTCCCAGTTTTGGATGTAGAGATCAAAACTATTCAGTTGCACTGCCAAGAGAAGAAAAGTATCTAATTTAGTGGGTAGGAAGGACTGTGGATTATTCCCTGTGTCCCTTTCTCCCCCTTGCCAGTGGCTGAGCACTTTGTAGGCTGTTCTGTGGTGACTTCTCTGAAAAGCTTTGCTTTAGGGCCTCTAACAATGTATTTCACATTTGCCTGTATCTGGTGTTGATCACAAATCTGAGCAGAGCCCAGGGGAGGGTGAGGCTGTAGAAGTTGAACCTTTTCCTAGTGGAGTTTCTTCGGGCCTGAATGGACACTCCCTGGTGCAAAGGGCAGCCTTGCCATTGCTCTCCTGTGTCAGCAGAGGGCGCAGGTCACCCTCTGGATTCCCCCAAGTCTATCTGGTGATTTTAACACTGAGCTTGAATTCTGAGGTGGCTGTATTGTGTCACTGCAGCATTTCACATCTGTCACCCTTTTCTGGTTTGGTGTAGCTTTTCAGAGCTTTCAGTACTGCAGAAAGAACCTCTGTCCCTCTCTGAATGCAAAAAGGATTTTTGCAAATAGCTAGTACTAGCTGCACCTTCCTTTTTAATCCCTACTTTGTGATTTTAGTCCCCTTGATGGCACCAGTATAAAACCAATACAGCTTTATGTCTTGGGTCTTCCTCACTAACCTCAGTGCAGGCTGATGAAATGAGCATTTACACAGTTTTCTGCATATGCTTTGCCATCAGTACACCTCTGTACTGTCCCAAAAAGCTAAGCATGCACTTCAGATCTGCATTTAATTCAGATTAAACCCACTCAGATCTGACTAAGCAATGCCACAGCCTTAACAACAACATGCTGCAGGTCACCAGGGGCAAGTATTTTACAGTGACTGCAATAGGGGAACAGCCCCCACACTAATCTTCATTCTGAAGCACCAAATTTAGTAGTGATCCCAGAGCTTTCTTGTAGCTGCATTAAACTTTTACTGATGATAGAACTGTTTAATTTGTCTCTGTGAAGATGGAGACTTTATAAACAGTGAGGTATGCATACTGTCAGGGTACTTTAGCCTGCTGGTATATTCCTCAGCCAATGTTCAGAGTGGGGCTTGAAGAGATAAATATTTCTGGGTTTTATCTTCAGCTCTGCTATACTATGCTCTGAATATGCACATAAATGTCTCCTTTAGCTACTCAGAAAAATGTCACTGATGGAATTATAACCAGTCATGGTTACAGACTGAATGCAATTTGTCATGTGTAAGTGATTATTGGTGTGCAGGCTGCTGTTTTACTGTTGTAGACTTCTGGTTGGGAAGTACACTTGTGTATTTCCACTAATCATAAACAACTGAAAACTAATTGGAAAAATCTGATTAGGAAACTATTTTTTAAACACTGGCTGACTGTAGCAATAGTGGCATACAGAAGGATGCTGCTTCAGAGAAGTGCATGCAGTGGAATTTGGATGATACCAAACAAGGAATTGATTTTAAAACAAGGCACTTTTATTAGTCTCTGTCCAGCACCTCCACATTGGAGTTTATTGGTGGAGTGGTTTATACAAATATGTAAAAGCCAGCAAAATCAAACTTTTGTGTAGTAACATGAATTTTAATGTTTCTCAGCCAATGCTTTTCCTGAAAAATGAGAATAGCACTTCACAGACCAGTGGAGTTAAGTGGCCTGAGTAACACACTGAGATCTGTGAGCCAATGATCCTAAAAGTAGGAGGCAGCGTTAGTAATACTGCAGTGTTCATCTTCCTGACACAGGTTGTGGAGTAGAAGATATCCTGAAAGTTAGCATTATAGCAAGCAAGATGATGTGTTGTTTGATGCTAGAGACCCTTGCAGTGCTTTACAGAGCATTTCCAGCACCCTTTTAGACATATATGCCATTAAAATCTCATTAACAGACAATTGACAAAAAATGGTGTGATTTGTTTAGTAGTAAAATGTTTCTGAATTGGACCCGCTGTTGCTCCTGATTTCTACAGTTTCCTCCTATCAAACCTTTACCTCATCTGAACTCTTCCAGAGGTGTCTTTCATGTGGTAACATAATGGCTGCACGTTTCTATGTTTGAAAGAAACTATATCACAGCTTTTGTTTTCTGCAGTATGAAGCAGTTTGTAATTCTTGTCTATTTCTTAAAATAAAATAAATTTGAAAAGTAGGTGAAAATTACTCAAAAATTGTTGAGAAGCAATGCTGTAACTAATGTGTGCTCCAGGCTTCGCTTTTGCTGAAGTTGCCATAGGTTCTGAACTGTGAATAAGATTAGCTGTAGAAAGCTATTTTAGGAAGATAGAGCTTGAAACAGTGTATTTCTTTAAAATGTTGGATAACTTCCCCAAAATTACAAGATCACTCATTTTGCACATAAAGCCCGTGGGAGAGTTCATGAAACTTCATATCCTGATGATCACAGGCACTTGGGTCTGCCAGATCCCTGAACAGCTTGGCAAAATATGCTCTTGTGGGAATGCTGGTGGGACAACCAACACCTGCTAGAGCCTCAGGTTGATGTCAGGTGCTGCTTGTGTCGCTCTCAGGACTTGCGCTGGACAAGTTTGGATAAAACTGATAAATAACTAAATGGCTTCTGAAGAGCACCTGCAACCTTGGTGGGAGCCTGTGTGTTTTGCTTTGGATTCAGACTGCCTTACTTTAAATGGTCACGTTTTTTCGCACTCCTTAGGGCAGGCTGGCAGCAGTTCAAGCTAAATATACATGATCCTCAGTATCCAGTTCTGGGGGCTAAATTTTACCCAGAGAAGGTGCCAGAGGTGAGTGAGGCAGGAGTGCTGTGCCTTTTGGAGGGAGTGCTGGCAGTATTGGCACAGGCAGGCAGATCACTGGAAGTGTGGACGTGGCTTCCAGGAGCCCTTGACCCTCTTCTGGGCTGTCATGCCAATTTAAAATGTGCCTACTCAGGAAAGACAGGAATATAGCACCCAAATTTTAAAGCCAGAGTGAACCTAACAGAACACAACCATTCAGGAGCCTTCCAATGATTATTTCCCTCCCTTTTAAAAACTAAAGGCATCAGCATTTTTGATGCTAACAGCCTGCCAGGATTAAGAGTCTGCATTATCTGAGGGAGAACATTTAGTGCTGTGCAGTCTTCCAACATTAGGCTGCAAACTTTGGATTTACTAAAGCCAGGAGAGAAGGTGAATGGAGATGGATGTCTTGGTAAGTGCCATTTATTGATACCTTAGAGCTGGGCAGGTTGAGATGGGTGCTACATAAGGAGGTAGTTGCCTGAACTGTCTGTAAAGTTCTGCTCATTTCCTGAATGGGGCTGATTCACTTTTGCTCTTCTGTTTTGGTGTCTCAGGTATTTAATGAGCGGTGCCGAATTCACTACAAGCCTCCGAAGAGTCAATGATGATGTAGGATATTTTCCATCAAGGTGGTCCATAACTGAGAGCCAAACTGGAAAGAGACCTTGGGTGAGCTGAACTGGGACCCTCCAGAACCAGTAGAACCTAGTCTTGTTTTGTTTTGGACCTACTTAGCTGAATTCTCAAGCTTGAAATGATTCTCCTGTAATTAAGAGAAAACAACTAATTTTTTGTACAAAATATGTGAACAAATGAATTTTATAGTATTAAAACAATTTTCAAATGGAATGCAAAACTGGCATTTTTCTTGAACTTCCACAGCTTCAGTGATCCCAGAGGGGAAGAAACAATAAAACCCATCCTGAGCAGGGAGGACAAGGCTCTCCCTGAGCTGGTGCCTGCTAAAATATCAGTGAACACGGTCTTTTTGTGGAAATAATCTGCTGAAGCCTGAAAGGAAATAAAAATTGCAGACTGATCAGCAAGTGTAGTAGATTCAGCATCTCTGGAAATAAGAAGTTACCAGCCTTGTTCTGAACTGCTCAACACAAGCAGCAGTGGCTCAGAGTTTTGTGTGGGTACAGGTTTGCCATTGCTCCTGTAATGCTGATAGACAGCATCTGTTGCTTACTGCCCTTTGGCCTGTATTACCAAGTTCTGAAGTTATAGGGAATGTGGTGTCAGTTAAAACCACAGTTTGGGTTGGAGCGGAAGATGTGTCTCATTTGGGAATGAGACTGTCCAGGGACCCTTTTTTGTCACTCCTTCTGAACTAATCTTCTTTAAGATTAGTTCTAAAGGTGAATTGTGTTTGAGCTGAGGAAACAGCTGTGCATACCTGATCCTGTTGATCCTGGCCATGGTGTTGTGTTTAGAAAGCTTTAATGCAGCATCACTGCAGTAACACAGCATTTAAAGGCAGATGAATAGGAGGAAAGCTGAATTGCTCCAATTACACCAGTATATTTTATTTCTTTTTATCTTGTATTTATCTCAGATAGGCTACTTGTTGTCAAGTAACAACATCTGTGTGGTTTTCAGTTGATATGATCTTAAGAACCACTGAACTTATAAATAGAGCCCTAAAAATACAGACCCTTGCAAACACTTCAGAATTCAGCAACAGTAGTGAAATATAGTTGAATATAGACTGAATATAGTCTCATATCCCTAAAGCTTTGCATACACAAGGAGTGGGAAATAAATGAAGGAATGTAGCTGTGTTATTGAGAGCTGGCAAAGATGCTGTGCAGCAGCATCTGTTTTATAGTTGTTTGTGCAGTAGAGACTCAAACTGCTTGGAGGCCTTTTATTTTTTAGGTACCAGGGTAATTTCATCTCACATTTTTTTGAGAATGAGATAGAAATATATTTGAAGTCTTTGAGAATCCTAATGTTCAAACTCCATTTTTCCCCCTCTTTTTTTCTCAAGGTACTGCAACTGCTTTATGCAGAACTTTGAGTTGGAGCACTCATTCTTGAAGATTTCTCATTGTTTTTCCGCAACTCTGAAAGCAGAAAATGTGTTTGCTCTTAAGTTGTTAAATTCTTAAAATTGTTTATCATCAAAGTGTAAATCAAATGCTGCTCATAACTCTGGGCTGAATTGGCACTAATGAAATTTCAATAGGAGATGATGGTCAGTTAATGAGATGTTGAGAACAGTAAGTTTTGATTTCAAAGTTCATACATTAATATTGACCTCTAGTATAGGTGTCTAAAATATTTGTTCTCTCCAGGGCTTGGATCAACTGCAAGGATAAATTCTCCTTTTAAGCCAGTTGTATAGTAGAACTTCTGTGCGTGTGTATAGACTTGGATCAGTAGTCTTAAAATATAATTTTTAATTTCTGTATAAACTAGAGACTGTGATGAGAATTAATCATTGTCTTCCTTTATCCATCCAGATGTTTGCTCAGCTGTTGTGGAAAACTTCTTCACTTAAGCAGATGCTGTGATAAATGACCTGTGAAATGGATGTGATACACAGAATTTTTTTTTCTTTTGCATTTGTTATGAGGAAGCTATGTTAAAAAACCCCAAAACCCACAACCCCAAAAAATCAGACCAACACAGAATTATTTTCAGTTTGAACATAAGGCCAAGCAGCTGGTCCTATACAAACCTGAGTATGAAAAGCTGATACCATGAGAAGACTCCTAAATCCCCAACATCCCTTCTTGGGATGTTTTGCAGCTTGCATACAGAGGGTTGCACTGAGAGGTTGAATTGCTTTATTTAGTTTGCTCTGAGCACAGAGGGCTGTCTCTTACAGTAGCCCATGGCAGATCAGGTGGCTCAGAGACTGCTGAACTTGGTGGAACATGAAGGTGAGTAAATGGAATTGTATGCTGCACTTGGGGTGCTGGGCAGGCGAACATGGCTCTGCCATTTCCTGAGTACCTTGGAGCTGCACGTGGAGTGAGATGTTTTGGCATGTGTGCAAATGGCATTGGTGTGAGCTGTGTGCCACACTGAACACAGGCAGGGAAACTGTGTCTGGGGACCCCTGAGGATTCCAAGATGGTGTTTAGTCAGGGACTGAACCTTGCTTCATTCCTTGTTACCAGGGAGGTAGTTACAAAATTACTGGGCTGTTTGTTGTCATACAGGGATCAAATAGTAGACCCTAGAAACAGCAGGATCTCATCTTTTCCCTGCAAGGCCTCAAAAACTCTCC
>VXBU01015255.1:2283-16160 GCA_013400315.1 Bombycilla garrulus
TTTTTTTTTCCCTAAGCAGACTCTCAGACTCTTTGCTGAGCATTTACTTCTTTGAGTTAATGACAATAATTACATGAAAATCCATTCGGGCTTCTCAAGATGCTGAATTTGCAAACTGGCAATACAAATACTTTAATACTCATTTAAATACACTGTAATTGCACTTGATTCTAAGTAGTGGTATTTTAAAAGCTGTGCCATTTGTAAATATTAGATGTGCCCTTCCCCCCCTCACTTTAACATCAATCCTTAGTGTATCTGGTTGATGTCAGTCTTGATAAATTATTCTGCTGAAAGAGCTGACCACAAAGAATAACATTTTCCATTAAAAATTAATATATTCCCATGCCACAGGTCCTTGTGTAAGCACAATACAATGGTCTGTATTGTCTGTCTGTCAGCACATCCATGTCTGATTTGTGGTTTACCTAGATCCTACAAAGTCCTGAGAAAATTACAGTTTTGATACCTGTCATTCATTAGTAATATTTATATTACTAATGTATTACAATATTTGCACACTGGCAAGTGACACCTGCAGTCTGGTTAGCTGTCAGCTAGGCTCACAACCTGAAAGAAAAGAAATCACTTTTCCTCCTTATTGAATGAAAGGACGGCATTTTTGCTGCCTCTCCCTCAGGACTCGGTTTTCTGAAGGGATTTCAAATGGCTCTCTGGTGGTTTGGTTTAGGATGGGCACAGCATTCTGCAGCCCTGGGGAAAACTGGAGCAGTAGAAACAGAGTCCTCAAGCACAATTCCCTCTACCTCAGCTCCTGATTCACATCTCTCTGCTCAGAAACTCACTGGGTATCATGCCAAAAGTAGTTTGAGTTTCTCCCCACACCTTCCTTTTGCTGTGATGGACAACCTAGGACCTAATATCTTGTGTGCATAAGAAGATGTCTTCCCTTCCAGACTAAATGCAGCCTCGGAAACTTTAAACTTCTCCTTTTTTGGCAATATTTTTCTTTTCTTTGTATTGCTTTTCTGTGTACCTAATTATTGTAAATGTGGACAACTGTTTTATTCTGTATTTTGCAAGGAGCACTTTTTTGCTTATGTACACATTGTCTGTTTATGTGTTTTGTGCCAACTGGTTAAAAAATGCATTTTCTTTCTCCTTTGCATTTCAGTCTGTTCAGAAAAGCCTCTCTGAATGATGTCTCACCTGTGGAAGTCTCTTCACTCATGCGCTAACACTTTGCAAAAGTTGCTTGACATTGATGAGGTTTTGTTTCAGAAGGTTAACAAAGAAAGATCTTATGAAGTCTTCACTAATTTATTTGATTATTCTCTGTTTTGATTTTTCTAGTTTTATATTGGATGACAAAAAATGCGAAAGCCCAAGAGAATGTGATGCAAAACATTTCATTTTCCAGGAAACAGGTTTTTCATTATTTCTGTGTGGCTGTTCCCAAACAGAATGAAGACAGCTGCTGAGAAAATAAACATTTTGCAACTTACCCTCTGTAGAAAAAGTGGTAGCTACCTACGAGGTCAGGCCAAATGAAAGAGAGCTTTGTAATGAACTTCATGTAAAGATAAAGTTGATTTTCAGTCAGCCCAAGGATCCTATGTTTTCCATTCTATTATGTTAATAGGTATGGGAATGGAATAATCTCTCTCTTTCTCTTTCCCCCTTTTTTTTCTCCCTTCTCCTTTCCCTTTTCCTTTCCCACAAAGGATTTGTTTCTTTCAGGGAACACTAGTCCCTTCAGTTGGATAGTGTCTTGGACTTTCATTCTGACATATTTAATACGAGAGCAAACCAGAGTTTGCAGTCAGCCCTGCTCACATGCAGCTGAAGATCCATCAGATATTTTGTTGGTAGAAAGTGCACTCCCTATATGATTAAAATCCCTCAAAATTTCTTGTTGAGTGAGGCAGCTGAAACCACTCCAGCTCCAAAATTCTGTGTTGTGTGGAAAATTTTGCCCAACAATCTTCCAATCCTTGCACATATCTCAGTGCTTTTATCGAAGTTGATCTGGGATCTCTAAAGGACATCTGAGGAGTTCACCCAGTTACTGCAGAACTATCCTAGTTGGAAGAAGTATCAGTATGATATGCTTCAAGACATATTTTTAAGTCCTGATTTGTACAACTGCATAACCTTTGTGTGTCTTTGTAAATACAAAAAAATACGTGTACACCTTCTATTAACAGTTACTGCAGTTTTGCACAGAGGCTCATTCCTCTGTGGATGTTTATGCATGTACACCACACACCCAGAAAAGTGTCCAAATGTTCCTATGCCCCACATTTCCCATTCTTTCTTCTAACAAGAGGGTTTTCTGAAAGACTGATTATTTTAGCAAAATGAAACACACCGACATGACATGCTGATACCCCACGTATTGGGGAGAAGGGAAGGATCCGCTTTTCAGTGGGAACTCTTTTGGTAAACTCACATGCTTGAATGATTAAACCCAAGGATTAAAATATCTTTTACATTGTGTAATTTTTCTTCCTTTTTCTCAATAACTTTAACACAGGAAGGGAGGACGGAGGAAGAGAGAAATAAGCTTATATTCTTAACTTTCCTAACCCATATTCCATTCCAGAACTATAAGATGTGATAAAGATAGGTAAGCAGATTAATTTAGCAGACTTCCAGACTTCTGATGCAAAAGAGGGAGGCAGAAACATTTTATCATTTCTGACATATGGAGCATGTAGTTCTGACTGCAATATGGAATGTATGATCAAAGTCATGTTTTCAATAGATCCCAGGAACGTTTTTAGCCTTAAAGTCATTAGTAAACTTCAATTTAGGAGCTGAACCTTAATTTGGACAAAGCACTCCTACTTGGGTACATAGCAACTCAACTCACAGGTCAAAATTTAATATAATTCTTGAACCAGGCAGCTCGATGTCTTGGAGAAAATGACTAAAAAATACTTAGAAAATACCTTCAAGGTATGAGGATGAAATTGAGAGCTAAGCACAGAGAAAATAAGAACTGAGGCTTTCAAAGAAAATTGAAGCTTTGGAGAGCCTTCAACTATTTTGATTTATATTTAAACATTTGGAGATTGGAGCTTTGATTAGCTGAGACCCTCTCCAATTCCCCTTCAGCTCTGATTTATGGGCAGGCTGAATCTCAGTAAAATGAAAGCTAAATGAGGTGTTCTTTAGAATTACCTTTGAACACTTAAAGAAGGTAAGGAAGAGGCCAACTTAGTTGATGCTGACATGAAGGGGAATGGGATATGAGGGTGAGTGTTTTTAGGAGCTGAAGTATTTTGAATACTGGAGAGGG
Source organism: Bombycilla garrulus (assembly GCA_013400315.1). Lineage (NCBI taxonomy): Eukaryota > Metazoa > Chordata > Aves > Passeriformes > Bombycillidae > Bombycilla > Bombycilla garrulus. Next base: position 5,549 of record VXBU01015255.1, read on the forward strand.
GGAAGGAGCAGAAAGAACAGGATGTCAGGGTGTTTCTAATTGCTACATGTGATAGCAGTTATATATACATCACTTTTGACTGGGAGACGCATGAAACTAGACTTGTTAGCACAAACAAGGCTGTTTGTGCATATGTAAGATGGAATTTGGTGGGGTTTTTTTTGCTGGTTCATTTTTTTGGGGAAGAATTTTTTTTCTCAGTTTACTGAAGAAATAGCTTTCTCATTTTGGTGTTTATGGTGTATTGTCCAAGCCTATCCAAGGTTATTCTGAAATTTCGTAGCTCACAGGAAGCACCTAGACATCTCCAGGTGAAACCGTGCGGTTCATGGGGAATGACCCTACTGGCTCAGCACAGAAACATGGAATGGCTTGGGTTGGAAGGGAACTCAAGGATAATCTTGTTCCAAGCTCTCTGCCATGGGCAGGGGCACCTTCCACTGTCCCAGGTGCTCCAATCCCTGTCCAGCCTGGCCTGGGACACTGCCAGGGATCCAGGGGCAGCCCCAGCTGCTCTGGGCACCCTGGGCCAGGGCCTGCCCACCCTCCCAGCCAGCAATTCCTTCCCAATGTCCCAGCTGTCCCTGCCCTCTGGCCCTGGGAAGCCATTGCCTGTGTGCTGGCCCTGCAGGCCTTGTCCCCAGTCCCTGGGCAGCTCTCCTGGAGCCCCTCAAGATATCCTTTACTTCAGGCTGAACAACCCCAGCTTTGTCAACCTGTCTTCCTAAGAGATGTGCTCTAGCCCTTTGATATTTTTTGTAGCAATCATCCTGGACTACTGTCCTTTAATAATATTGTGGATAGAAAAAGTTCTGTCCATGACCATGGTCCTCCCAGTCCTCCCCGGTTTTTGCTTTTTGTGTTGTCATTCTATCGAAGAGAGGAGAAAAAACACTGATTAACACTGACATTACCAGAAGCCAGCCAGAAATGGGTAAAAGTGCCCCTTAAGGCAGCATCCAGGTCAACAAATGTTCTCAGCCCCGCTCTCTTCTCAGCTGCTGGGGTAGGAACTGTCTCTGCTCAAGGATGTGCACTGTGTGACAGCGGCACACAAGGGGTCAGGGTCCCACCCCACCAAGCTGCTGCAGTTGTCTCATCCCTGTAAGAAAAATATCAGGTGCAGAGGAAATTGCACATGACAATTGTTTGAAAACATGTCTCTTAAATGAAGTAAGGAATGTGTCATAAGCAGATGATCCCTGTGAGAGTGGAAGCTGCCAAAATCGTGAGTTAGGTCATGATGTTTGCAGAAGATTTTAATATTTTGCAGCTGGAATGTGCATATAACGATGTATTCCCACCCCACATTCCTGCTGAGTTTGAAGGCATGGATACAAATTATTACTGACTGGCTCAAAAACTTCCTTGCAGATACCGTGGATTTGTTTCTTGACAGCCTTTATCATGGCAAGACGAACTGTTGAGGTATTATGAGTGCAAAAGATTGAGTCTGACTGTGGGGGAATGTTTAAGTTTTCCTAGTTAGTTAAAACAGCCGTAGGGCATCTTGGATTGGGTTCAGCTCCATAGCTTGGACACAGATCTCAGTTATCCTCTATTCTTGGCACTGGTCTTTGCTTGCCTGACAGCCTAGTGATGGGAATCCAGGATCTTCGACTATATAAATCTGTTCCTGCATAGGTGTCACCTCATTCTGCAGTTGCGTGCTCAGCGTTCAGGCATTTCCCTTGGTCGTTTCTCACTGACAACTGTTCCTTCCCGGCGGGGAGCAGATGAGCCATGGCAAGCCATTATCACTCCTCTAAGATGATGTTGAGTCAGCTTTGACATCAGTCCTGAAGATAACTGTGGTCTTGTGCAGTCAGTGGCTTGGATCTTCCGCTGTTTTTGCCAGGATATTGTCCCAGCAAGGCAGTCTCACCCTTATCGACACAAATAACTCACATGCACCCCCTGGGACGTGCACGTGGGTGAGTAGAGGCCTCCTTGTGATGTCTCTTGCATTCCTTGTGGGGTTTTTATTCCAGACACACGCAACAATTCTGATGCCACTGATGTGGCTGTTTGCAGCCAGTCTGAGAGAACCTCTGTGGGCTGAGGCGCGTAGTTACTATTTTTGTAACTACTGGCATCAAGTAATAACTTAAATGGTGTTGCTTCTGGAATTAGCCAGATCCCACAGTTTTTCATCTTTATTCTTGGGACATTTGGCTTTCCCTGTCTCCCTAATCGCTTTCTCATGTGTTAAGTCAGGGTTGAGCCTTTCTGATGCAAAGCACTCCTTCATGCACAAGCCATAAAGTCATGGAGTTTTATCACGCTTCCAGACAGAGAAATGGCAGCTTCTTGGGAGAATTGCATTGGGACTGGAACCTCAGTGAAGAAGTTCCTCCTCTCCACAACTCCCGGGAGACAGAAGAGGCCCTAAGAAGGTCACCAGAGCATCTTGCCTGCCTGAATAAGACCCGTGGCTGAACCAAAGAAGGAGCTGGAGCAGAGGAAAAAGATCTGTGCAGACATGCGATATCTCGTCACAGCAGATGAAGCTGCCAATCCTGTCTCTGAATGGCAGGAGCCATTGGTGTTTCCTTTGGAAACACCTCAGTATTGGGGATACCTTGAGCCCGTCCCAAAAGGGAGTGCTGCCAATTCCAGGGAGAGCACTGAAACTGGTGCTGGGGCTGCCTGAAAATGGCAACACACAGACACCCTCATGATGGTGCTGCCTGTCTGCCACCCACTGTCATGAACAGAGACTAAGCAAATGTCTCGCTTCCCCCAAAAACTGGATTGCTTATTTCTTTGCAAACACAGAATAGGCAATAAAAGGACTGCAAAGAGAGGATGGACACCATCAGTCTGTGACTGGAGAGTATGAACTGGGGAGGGAGGGGGAGGGTATTTTATGGCTTAATGGGAAAAAAGTAATCTCAAGGAATTTTTCTGAAGCAGTTCAGAGGTTTTAAGAAAGGAAATGTTGTGCATTTCTTTGTCCTTCAGGTCCACAGCTAACCTTGTCTCTCTGCACTCATTCTCACTTAGCTAACACCTATTCAGCAAAGAATTTGGCGATGTTTAAAACCACCCCTGTTCAGAAAAGCACAGAGGCAAGTGTTCCATATGAAATATGTACTTAAATCCTTCTCCTAGGAGTCTCTTTGCCAACCTGACCTCTGCATCCAAATTCCAGCCAAAGCTGAGCTGTTGGCAGTGCCTTTGGCCAACAGACATTGCTCAAAGTGGTATCATACTCTGAATGTGTACAACAACTGCAATTAGAACATAGGAGCTGAAACTAACCTTTGATGCAGGTGCAGAGTCACCATCCTTCTTCAACTATGGAAACCACCTTTACTGAAGCTTTACTACGCAGGATTTCTGACTAGTTTTATGCAGGGGAAAAAAAAAATCCCAGAGTGATTTCTAAGGATCTCTATTGCATTCACACTGCGTTAACATAATGGAGGCTGTTAAATTGAAAAAAAAGAGTTACCTCATATCCGATCCCATGTGCAATTTCAGATCTATGCTGTCTGAAGCTGGAATGTCTGGGTGTGTGGAACAAGGCTGCTATTGCAGCTTGTCACTGCCTGGGTAGTGAGGGATAAAGTGAGTACATGAAATGGATGCATGCAGGAACAAAATCTGAATGCCTACAGTTTTGCAAAGGTAAAAAATTTAACCACTGTAAATTGCTGTGGGAGTACCAAGCCTAAAATAACTGAAAATTGATTCCCACTTACTTTGAAAATATTCTGGTGAACTGACAGTTATTTTTGAATAACTCCATGACTGCTGAAGTCCAAGGAAGTCTTGCCACTAATTTCAGCATGAGAAGAATGTTGCTGAGTAGTTCTAAAAGACCACCCTCCTCTAAAATTCAAATTCTCCAAATGAAGTCAGCACATTTCAGGTCTTTCTTTCCCTTTTTGATCCCTGTTCTGAAAGACATAATATCCCATGATGTGGTGCTTGAAAACAGGAGGAGTCAAGTGTCAAGAGGAAGGTGAAATCCTATTTTAGAGTCCAGACTGTCAAAGATTAAGTGCACACACAATGTCAGCTATTTACATATCAGACTTTTCCTATGATGGCTACAATCACCTTCAGACTACACCCCCCTACCGAGAGGGAACTGCAAATTTAAGATTTTCCAACAGGTAGTTCACAGACAGCAAAAAGATGCAGACCTAATTACTTCTCTTCTGATATGTATGGTTATTATATTCTATATAATATATACAGTATGTATTTATACTATGTATATATGTATTATATGGCTGTGTTCTAATATACAGTAGTACTGTTCAGCCCTGAGTGGGAGGAATAAGCAATACATTCCTCCACCAGTCACCATCTCATCTTCATTCAGCATGTACAAAATGCCCCAAAAATCACAGTTTGAGCACTCCCTGGTGCAGTTTAAAGTTGTGTGACAAGACAAAACTCTGATGTGGCCGCCTGGGTGACGATGCCATTGTTACATGCCAATTATAACAATAAAACAGCAACAGCTAAACGTTATCCAATGGCTGCACTAAGAATAGGTTGACTGAAATGTAATGACTATGCGTCATCATTAGAGAGCTGCTGAGTCTCTGAGAATCTCTTCTAATGAACAATTGGATAATCACCAGCAAACGATGACTTTTGCAATTGAATCTAAAAGATGGAGTCATTGATACCATTGGATTATTAGGAGCTTATGTATTGATGTTCAATCATTTTAATAGACGTGCTTTCCTTATTGTAGAATATGACAGTAAAAGTGCTGTGAATGGTAATTTCCTAATAATAACCCTAATGATGCTAATAATACCATAATCTTATTTAATCTAATTTAAATAGACAGAAAAAAAGACCTACTTAGAACCACTCGTCTTTTGTTGGTGGAAATACTCTCAATATAAAAATTACATTTCTTTCCAACTCCTTTGGCACACAGAAATCAAAGCCACTCACCACTTATAAATCAGGCAGGAGTCCCAAATCTGTAAAATCTTTAGGGAAGCACTAATGTGTTGTGTTTAATAGGGATGAATTTAAGCATCTGCTCACAGACTTTGCTGAACTGAGCCTTCTCAGGCTTTTGGGTAGGGTCTCAGCTCTAAATGAGATTAATTTTGCCTCTGTGTTGGGATGTCTATTGTTACCTGAGTCAATTTAGTTTGTAATGAAGGCTCAGCAAGTGACTGCATGAGTTAAGAGAGAAGAAGAGAATGCAGATGAAGGCACATGGCAAAGACACAACTGAAATCAACTGTCTGGCACACCAAACCCTCAGCATACAGTAAAATTTCTTGACTCCACATGTACTTTTAATAAGCCATATCAGAAAGAAATCCTCTGAGATCATGTCACCCGTGCATGGACTTGCCTCAACAGTGTTTAAAATAAATTCCATCATAAAATATTTTAGTTTGGGTCCACCCTGAAGTTGCAATACTTTTGCTACATGTATAAACACTGAGAGTTTGACAGAGGTAATCCTGGAACAGAAGAATTAAAAAGCAGCTCCTTTTCTCCTGCTAGCCCTACTTCATCTCTGTGTTATACACATGGTTTTGTATTTCAGTCATATCATTCTTTGTGCAAACAAAGTCAGGATTTCTGTGTTTTGCAGAGCTGACGTGTCCCTGGGAATAAGGGCTGGATTCTCTCGTGGCTAACACTTCACTCTGAGAGAGAACTTCTGGTTGCAAAATTTTTATTGGTGGCAACGAGTGAGACAGGAGAAACAAAATCTGAATTCTGGACTATTTGTGAGGCTGACAGCCAGGCTAAAAATATCTTTCCTGCTCAGCAACCCAGATGAGTGGTCAAATAAACAAGGCAGTTGTCATTTCCTCTGAAAAAGTCCCTTTTCAGAATCAAAAAGTAAGTTCAAAGTGAGCAAGTTTTAGAAGGGAGGGTAAAATGCCACGTTTGCTGAAAAATTCACTGTTGCTGGCAGTGGTGTCTTGCAGGAGACACCGCAAGTGGACTCAGTGGTGACCACTGTGTGTGGATGAAAATGGGGCTGGGTGATCACAAGACGAGAAGTGAGGAATGGTGCTGAGATCCTGAAGTAACTCAGCCCCAAGCCCCTCACTTTTCTTTCCTACCTGAGCTCCTAAGGGTTCACCAAGAGGTGGGTTGAAGAGTGTTAATTCCAGAAAGACCTGGAACTTGAGGGAGTTTGTGCATTGTCAGTATCCAGGCTGGGGGTGTTTAGTAGGCAGGGTGAGGTCTGGCTGTGTCCTTTTACACTGAAGGAGGTGAAAGCCTAAGTATTCCCAGCTGGAAACCTTTTACAGTGGAAAAGGAAGGAGGAACACTACCCTTTTCCCATAAAGAAACCCTTTTCCAACCAAGTAATTTTGGAAATAGGCGGGTGTATTATAAATCCCCACAATGCTTCTCTGGAAAATAGCACAGAATATGCAATTTTTTTCACAGAAAGCCAACAGTTTTTTGTTACTCTCAGTTTTTCAACCCCACATTTGCCTGCCCACCAGCCTCAGCATCAAAGGAGGAACATGCCCACATGCAGGAAAGGACTGCAGAGCAGGTACCAGGTCCGATGACTGTGCTCAGGTGAACCCTGTGCAGCTCTCCTTAAAGGCGGCCCCCAAAGTCACTGTGGGCAACTCCAAACTTTGCTCTGACTTGTGCTGCCTGTTTGTGGTGCCAGTGCCCAAGAGGATGAGCAGGGTGTGAGGGTGCCTTGGGCCATGCCTGGGGTGCATGGAGTGTGGTGCTGACGGGACCTGTCACTGCAGAGTCCCCCTGTGAGCCTCTCACTCCCAGGAGGTTTAAAGAGACCGTGGGATGATTGTACTGCTCAGTTCATCCCTGGGAGCACTGGGGTTCAGGTATTCCCAAGTGTCTTTGCCCCTGCAGGATGCAGTGGAGAGGAATGTGCTCCTCTGGGATGCTCTTGCTGCAGAGTGATCCCAGGGAGACAGACCGACAGAGTGTTAAAAATAAAATTAAAGGAAGACTGCAAATGACAGAAAAGTTGAAGACAGGACTTTCAGAGAGCACAGTTTGTCAGGAAGACAGCTGCTTTTTATAGCATGCCTGGCATGGCTGATGGCAGAGACATTTGACATTTCTCTCTGATTGAGTGGCAGGTGGGGAGAAGGCAGCCAGAGATATTGTAAGCAAATCACTTGGGAAGCAGAATTAGGAAGGGGCAGCATTTGGGGAAAGTTGTGCAGCTTTGGCTGGACTCCTTGGCTCACTCACAGTACTTGAAGGGCAGGATCCAAAGTCCCTTGACATCACTCTTCCATCCCTTCATGGAAGGAACAAAAAATAAACTCAAGGTTCCAGGAAAATGAGTTTCCTCCCACAATGGCCTGCTTTCCTCAGGCTGTCAGAACTCCCTGTGTCCAGCTCTCCTTCTGCAATGCGGCAGAGCAGGATTTGGTCCTTAGGAGTGACAGACGCAAGGACAAGGGTGAAAGAACTCCAAGGTGGCAGTAGTAATTTCTGGGGTCCCCACCTTTTCCACTGAACTGCTGTTGGAGAGAAAATGGGGTGATAAATGAGGGTGATTACAATTAAGGCTGCCATTCTTTCTCCTTGATTTAGGCGGACCCAGCCCTGGCTCAAGAAAATTTGTTGAAATAGAAATGGGCCTTAGGGGTCTTATTTTCTCCATTTGCAAAACGTGGTTACTAGCAGGGGCCTTCCTCCCACTTCCCGAGGTGCTTTTGGAATTTCGGAGGGCTGGGTATTATTCGTATCACTAGGTGAGGCTCACCCCCTGCAGGACAGCTTTTATCTGTGACACAGAGTGAACCCATGGCTTTTGATTGCCACCCCTGAGCTGTTCCTACACCACACTGGATCCCTGCCAAGCACCTAGAACAGGATAACACACAACAATAGGTTGTTTTTCTTTAAGTATTTGGATACTTTCACTGTGTTTTCCCGCCCCCCCTCCCACCACCAGCTCTGATCTGTGACTCATAAGAATTAAAGCTGGTCACTGTGGACTGGGGACCCCCACAAAAAAAACAAAAAAAGAGAGTAAGTCTCTTATCAGCTACTGTTTATCACATGGACCTACTGATATATTTGTTCCAGACTTCCCTGAACTCCATAATTTAATTTGCTGTATTTATGAGGTCTCCCTTATCTCCAAATACATTTTCCTCTTATTTATTGTTCAGGAGACACTTGGCAGAAGTAGTTAAGTACCTCAGTAATTTACAGTCATCATTAATTTCATGACTGTCAATTTATTAGTGTTTACACCTTCTGTACAAGCAGGCAAAGTATTCAATACAGTAAACGAATTTATACCCACACATTTGTCAGGCTGTGTTTGTGAGTGTGAGTCTTTCTCTCTGTCAGTGAAAGGATAAACTATGGGACAGGAGAGGACGGGGTGAGCACGTGTGAGATAATTATCTAGGATCAAAGACATGAGGAACACCGTCAGGCAAACCTTTTTTAACCTGTGTATGCCTGAAGATCTTTGTCTGGAAGATAAAGACAGAGAATGGAAATTGCACTGAATGTTGGCTTTGGAAAAGAGAGGGATTTGAGAAAAGAAACATTATTTGCTCAAGTATTTTATTTTAAATAGGGAAAAATAAATTGCATTTTGTATTTTTTGTTGTTTTGAACTGAAACATTTTGAACTGTGGATCAGACCCAAAATGGCTGAGGAGCAATTTTGTTTCAAATTCTGTTTGACTAAGGTGCTATGGCATTTCATGCAAGCTGTGATTTGAATATTCATCATCTCCCATAGGCAAAACTTCTCCCACCAGCTTTGTGGCATAGTTGCTTTTTCTTTTTCTCATCCATCTCAAATTCAAAGTGTTGAAAAAGTCCTACTGCAGGCCAGCTGTCTGGAGGCTTATGTGTAATTGTACTCCTGCTTCCAGCAGAGAGAAATCTGTGTAGTGCTAGGAATGATGTGTTGATGTTGAGTTTATACCTTGTCACAGGCTCAGTATGTATCTATTGGAAAATGCATCTACTTTCCTTATGCTTTTCTTTCCTTCTGAGAAGTGGGAAAAATAACTCTGGGCAGAAATTTCTTCCTGAATAATTTTTGGGGGTGGGGGTACTGAGGCAGGATTTCAGTTTTATTATGGTTTTCCACCTAACATCTCATTTTAAATGAATTCAGCCCCCAAAATATTTTGAATATTGTGCCACAGGGAAATTGGAGTTTACCGCTAAACCTTGTGTAATATATCATGGTTTCTCTTCTTATTGAAGGGAAGTTGAACATTTGGGAAATCTCAGACAGTGAAGTGTTAAGGGAGGTGTAGTTCTTGCTGGTGAGTCCAGATTTCAGGTGAGAATGGGATGGCAGGCAGCAAAATACACCCCAGAGACCTTCATGACAATACTCCAGTAAGAAATATTTGCCTCTTAGTAGTGCTTCTAGTATAAAATAAATTTTAAATAAAAGCTCTATGTAGAAAAGAAACTAGTTTTTATTAAAAATCACTCTTTGTGAAAGCATAAATTTTGTAATCATAGAATTATTAAAGTTGGAAAAGCCCTCTTAGATCACTGTTAGCCCACCACCACCTTGTTTACCACTATCCCTTGTCCCCANTACACCAGTGCAAAGATACTTGCAGAGGAAATGCATCCATAAAACGCTTGACATTGCTACTTTGCTTACCACTTTCTGTGTTTTTGTGTTCTGAATATTGCAAGGATTTCGGGTTTTCATTTGTGCATACATTCTCTTTGATAAATAATTTGCACATGTTTACTTTGATAAATACTAATAACACTAGTAACATTGCTCCGTTGTCTGAGATGCACCTGAGAGCACAATTTATCCACAACGAGCAGACCATGAACAGATATTTTAGTTGTTCTCCTTCCTGGGTCCCCCAGAGCTGCTGGAAAGGGTGAGAATGCCCTGTGCAGCAACATGAGGGAAGCCAGATGGGTGATAATGAGGTAGAGATTCCCAGGACAACAGATAGCTTCAGGAACATTGCAAAGCCCTCAAAGCATTTCCTGAGATCCTTCAGTTTCTAACAAAAATTATTGGCTTGCTGCAGGAATTACTGGGTGAAAACCCACACTCTGAGGTGATGTTGATGCAGGGACAGATGCTCCCAAGGGTTCTTTACAACTAAAAGGATCCAAAATCCACTTAATACAGCTGTGCTTAGCCCAGTGTTTACTCATAATAAAACATCATTAGAGGGACCTAGCCTTGCATTACTGTTGGCTTTGTTCTGATGAAATCTGGCTGTACAAAGAGTATTCGGAGAGCCGCTCCGGTAGAAACACCCACCGCTGAGTGCTGCCAAAACGTGCTCTGCTTCACAGGCAAGGTCCTGCCCATGCCTGGGGAGCACTGAGGTGATGAATAAATTCACGACTTGCTGGAGAAACAGCTTATACTTTTTCTTTTTGCTCCACTGTGCAGAAAAGCCAGCTGGAGGCTGCAGCCGGTGAGGAAATCTGGGGTCATTCCTTGCTCTGGGCAGCGTGTCGGCCATGGTGTGTGCTTGTAGGAGAGGTAACAGAGCATCCTGTGTGGTGACCCCTCTGGTCTGCTCTTGCGCAGGTAGCAGGGTTAGCTCAAGACAGCAGAAATCCACTATTCCCACCTCAGCTGTTCTGGCCTTGCTAGCGTTCACTGTTTTTGCCACCTCCCTCAAAGCTTTTG